>APFE030490583.1:0-19093 GCA_000404065.3 Pinus taeda
ATCCTACCCATATTGGCGCTTCTATGAATTCCTCCTTATCCAAGTTGAAACAAGCTTCCTAGTGCCTAATGTAGAGTCCTACATTGTTAAGAAAGTATGAACCCCCTTCAAAGATCCTAGCTTTATCTTCAAATTTAGAAAAGATGACAGTGAAGAAAAATTTCGGTCCTAGTCTCAAATCCATCTCTCCCTTTGTTTGTGAATTGTACTATATCCAATGCTCAAATTCCTTCTCCGTCGGCCAAATTCCTATAAACCTCCAGCGCTCTTACATCCACAAGTTTCTAGAGTTTCAACAAAAAAAGAAATATGGATAAGAAGCAAGGTTAGTATTCTTTGTTGATTGCCCTATTCTTGTTTTAGGAAAGGGTAAAGCTCTACAGAGGTTTAGTCATTTATTTTAGAAAGGGGAAACCATATCTACTGTGTAAATGGCCCGGCCTATTTATTTCCTAGGGTTTAAACAAATCAAACCCTGACCTATCTATGCCCTTACAGACAGGTATTTCTTTCCTTTGTTCCACGACAGGAATGGTGGGTGATCCTTACCTTCCAACTAGGGATGGAGCACTTATCTATTCTTTCCTTAAACCAATAATAAGATATGGAACAATTATTTGTTGTTTATGTAAAAATCCTATAACAGGTTTGGAATAAGTGCCTTTAGCGAGCTTTAGCATGGAGATTGGATTTCTACTCGATATCCTTCCTCTATCATTTTCATGATATTCTATTGAGAAATGCCTATGTAATATAGCAGTATATCCTTCCTCAGAGTAGTAGAGGGAGATCCTTCGATTTCTTGGCCTTTCCTTGACTGGAGAGGTAGGCGTAGGTTACCCGATTACAGTTTTTGAACAAGACCCAGAGCAAGACCTAGAATTCAATATAACAACATAACTAGGTTAGAATAGTTATAGATAGAGAAAGACCTAGGTTAGAGATAGAATAATTCTAGTGGCCCATTTATTGAGATCCATATTATGCAACCTTGAGTAATATATAAACCCCAAAAGAGTTAGATTCTCAAGAGGGAGATCTTGATGCTTATGACCGTCTAAGTCTTTAGAGAGGCGAATGCTCTAGATAGAGATTGAGATCAAGATCAAGTAATTTCTCTGTATGAGAAATAGTTTATATTTCCCCTGAATTACAACTTCATCTAAAGAAACTACAACCCAACATAATACATGGAATGGAAGAAAATTTAGTTGACACCCAACGTACGATGCTTGACGAGTTGGTACTCTAAATGCCTTCACAACACAAAATCTTAAAAATACCTTCAAAAGGCAAAATCTTGAAAATAGAATGAAAATAACATGTATTGGAATGAGACTAACATGCATTGGAAAAGGGGCATTTATAAGAAGTTTCAACTATAATGAATCCTAAGAATAGCCTCGTAAAAGTCAAACAACGTTGTAAAAGCCCACCATAATATGAATAGAGGAGGTTAACCCATAGAAAGAAAAATCGATGACTCTGAAGTTCTGAGTGCTTAAGACCAAAATAATAAAATACTTTCAATAGAGCAACACGAAGAGAATATGATAAGTATGTAAATTACCTTTGAAGTCAGAAGTATTTATAGTGGCGTAGGATATTGTACAACACAATCGGTTAGTGAAGTCAGATTTATTTATAATGGTGTAGGATATTATATAGCACAATGGGTTAGTGACTCATCATGTAAATCTTATGAATGGGATTTTTTTTTTTAATTAGGTATTAAGTGTTATGGATTAAGATAATGAATTGTTTTTTGTATTTACATATTTATAATGAGCCAATTAGTCACCTTGTGATGAGTTTTTGAAATTTAATAATCTCATACATAATGCTAAATGCTAATATTATTACATATCAATCTTACATAAGTGTTAGTGTTACACCTTTTGTGAAACTACGAGCTAAAACCATCCAACTTTGATTGATTGGATTTTATAGTTTTATGAATGAATTTGAACATTATATATATGTGTGTGTGTGTGTGTCTGTGTGTGTGTGTGTGTGTTAATGGGGTTACTTAATTAGATTGTGTGGTTTCCAAAAATGTTCATGGATAGGAGCTAGTTGTTTTTTTGGGATCATTGTTTTCGTGCTAATCGCTTTGTTTTCGGGTGTCTAGCCAATGTCTAGTGTGGCATATTAGGCACAGAGCACCTTTCCATCCTTCAATATCTTACGGTGTTGGAATTCCTTTGCAAATGAGCTTCCTAATAAAACATGATCTACTTCGTAAAAGAGAGGGATGACCCTCCCGTGCACGTGGGACATTTAGTTGAGGCATCACACAGAAGTTGCTTAGTGTGGGGAGAAAATATTGAATTCAATGGCATGGTTTATGGTCATATTCATATCCTCCCCTTTTCTTAATTGATGGGCATCATGGAATACACAGATTCATTTGGTACTTGTGAGGGTTGTGTAGAGATGATCTATGAAGCCTTTTGTGACATCTGACCCTCTAAAGTTGAGAAACACGTCATATATCCATGCTCTCCACATTCCCACTACCATTCAGAAAGAAATAGATTAATTTGTTGCTTAGAAACACCTCATATCTCCATGCCCTTCACATTCCCACTTCCATTTAGAAAGAAACAAATTAATACATTATCTTGAGAAGGTGTGAGTGAGGTAACATTATATGGAGTTACTGAGCTTGGAAGCTAAGGCTCGAGCATTATATGGAGCATTTGAATAAGTGCATCATGGAGCGCTTTATGAGGAAACTAGATGCTAAGTGCATCATGAAGTGTTTTACAAGGGAAACTAGACACTTTTGGTTTGGGCATCATTTCAATTAGTAAACTAGACATTCAATGCGCAAATCGCTACCTAGCCGCATATCCACCACCGGGTTGGGACCTAGTTGCAAATCTAGGTGGAGAACCAATTGACAAAATCTAAGTTGAACCAATTGAATGAATCTCATTATCGCCAACAACATGAAGGACATCTTAAATTCCTAGTGTTGATTGTGCCCATTTCATATCATTTAATATTTAAAAGTGATTATTAATTAAACATATGGAGCGCTTTACGAGGAAACTAGATGCTAAGTGCATCATGAAGTGTTTTACAAGGGAAACTAGACACTTTTGGTTTGGGCATCATTTCAATTAGTAAACTAGACATACAATGTGTAAATCAACAACATCATTTCAATTAGTAAACTAGACATACAATGCGTAAATCGCTACCTAGCCGCATATCCACCACCGGGTTGGGACCTAGTTGCAAATCTAGGTGAACCAATTGACAAAATCTGAATGGAACCAATTGAATGAATCTCATAATCACCAACAACATGAAGGACATCTTAAATTCCTAGTGTTGATTGTGCTCATTTCATATCATTGAATATTTAAAAGTAATTATTAATTAAAAATATATTATTAACAAAAATAGCCCATTTCATATCATTTAATTTAATATTTAAAAGTGATTATTTAATTAAAAATATTAAAAAATTATTTAATTTAAATAGATTTAGAAAAAGAGATATTTATGGAAATTCAAAATTAACATAAAAACTAATAATTATACCATAAGTATATATGGAAAGAAACAGAGAACCAGCTCTGAAAAACTCACCATCAATATGAAATTGGATTGGATAAGGCTCATTGTAGAAAACCTTTCTTCAAATCTACAAAAAGAAGAAGAAGAACTAACTAGGTCGAGGATGCTCTCCCAAAGAAAGGAGTCACCTTGGATCTGAGAGTGATCATGTTCACTTGCTTTAACGACCTCTAAATATATTTTATTTAGCAATCATTAAAATATATTTTTATATAATTAGATACACCCAACTTTAATATTTTTAATTTAATAATTTGAATAATATTACAATTGATTTAAATAACTAAAATATTTATAATTAACTTTCAGGAGGTTTTGAGTAATTAATCCTTTGAATTGAAACAACTAAAAGCATAAGTTAGACGGGTCAATGATTTCAAAACTTGTAAGAAATCAAAAGAAAATATTTACAATTGTATAATTTTTAAGAAAAAAATTACTACAACATCTAGAAGAGAAAATAAATTTGAAAAATTTTATTTCAAAATTTTAATAATATTACAATCAATTTTAATAATCAAAATATTTAGAACCAAACTGTGGTGATTCTGAGGGATGGTGAACCAGTAATCTTAAAACCCATATAACCTTAGAAACTAGAAATGAAATATTTGTAATTTAAGTTGACATTTTTTTTCAAATAACTTATAAATAGAAAAGCAATTTATTAACATGATAAAGCCCATATTACCTCACAAACCAGAAATGAAATATTTGTAATTTAAATTAACAATTTGTTTTTTGTAATTTAAATTAATAAATTTTTCTTTATAAAAATATTAATAAAAAATAATGTATAAATAGAAAAACAATTTATTAACTTGGATAAATCTTACAAACCAAAAATGAAATATTTGTAATTTAAATTAACAATATTTGTTTTTTTTAATATAAATAAAAAAAATAATGTATAAACAGAAAAGCAATTTATTGACTTAGATAAAGCCCCTATTACCTCACCAACCATAAAGGAAAGATTTGTAATATAAATTAACAAAATTTTCTTATTAAAAAGCAACTTATTAACCTGATAAAGAAGTTTGACACCCACCAAATCTTAGGGTATAATCCATATGGCTTGGCTTAGCAATCCTCCACCATCAATTTCACTTTTTGAAATTACAATACCACGCTGCTGTCCAAAAAATTATGCTAAATTATAACAACAGAACCAAAATTAAGCTAAATTATAACAACAGAACCTTCTGTGCAGGATGTGGTCAAGTTGCTTATCGGAGGTTTTTTATTTTATTTCTGCCGCTGAATTGTACAAATTAGAATATAATGTAGAATGGCACACCCTTTCAGACCTAGCACTGTGGTTGCCAACAAAAAACTAAAAATAGAGAAGTGAAAAAGCCCGCAGGTAAAAAAAACTACAGCAATATCATAAATTATAAACAGTAACAATGAGTTAAAAGATTGATAATTAAAAGATTGGTTTGATGGATAGTAATTAAAAGATTGGTTAAGTTAAAGCTAAATTTTAAGACAATGGTCCAAAAAAGCTAAAGCTAAAGATTGATTAGGTTAAACCTAAATTTTAACGCAACGGTCCAAAAAAGGAAGCATAAAACTCAGGCATGCTATAGTTAGTCATTATATACTGGTGCGCCTGAGAGGGATCGGTGATTGTGATGAAGAAAGAATGAGGAGGAAATTCAGCTCCACCAACGAAGAGAGGAGGCGATCAAAATTCTGGCGCGCATGAGACTGAGAGGGATCAGTGATTGTGATGAACAGAGGAGGAAATTCAGCTCCACCAACGAAGAGGAGGTGATCAAATTTTTTGTAGCTAGAGGGAGATGGAGTGGATTATTCATGGAGGGTAATTTTATGTTCCCTCTAATTTCTTTGTCAATCTCTTTGTTTATTCAATTGGTTAAGCAGGGAAAAGCAGTGGGCCATTGAGTGATTTTATGTAACCTCCTCACAAATTGTTCTCTCTGTTGAATCTACAGGTAAAACATGGGTGTTATTTATCTCTCAAGCAGACTCTGATTCAAAGTTGTATGTCTTATGGAGCGCTCCATAAATGTTCTGTTCTGTTTTGTGTAGTGTTGTATTGTATGCATCAATGTCCTGTGTAGTCTAGTTGTGGTTGTGTCCTGTGTAGTGTGCAAATGTTTGTTGTGTTTGTGTCATGTGTCTGTGCACATGTTTGTTGTTTGTTGTGTTTGTGTGTCTGTTAATTGGGAGAGAAAGTCCCAGCTGAGAAGAATATGCACTGGTGGTTGAACGGCCAAATTGATCAACAAATCAGAGTGAGTGCAATATTTTCTTTTCTTGAACTATTTTTAGATTTATTTTCGACCCTTTTTCTAATGAGTTGGGATTTATATGCAGGAGCTGGAGCAGACGTTTCCAGTGCTTTTGCAGCCGGGAATGAGGGGTTTAGAGCTCTTTTGGAACAACCAGTTTGAAGAGTTTCAATAGCAAATGAAGTATTTCTAAGAAGTAAGGTTAGTACGATTTGTGAATGGCCTTGTTCTCCTCTGTTTCTTAGTGCAGTTTACGAATATCTCCATTGCAGAATAGTTTTTCCAATTGAGTCGGTTTTAGTCGGTCTATGTTAACATAAGTATTGAGGATGGTCACATGTGAGGAGGTATTAGGTGGTTTTCCATGTACAGGTCAGGTCAGGTCGCCCATCAATCTTTTTGGCTATTGACATTATTGGTCTCTCCAAACACCCAATTGGTCTCCTCTTTTTCTCCTTTTCATGGTTGCATTGTTTCTTAGAGCATTAGTCACCGAATTGAGCTCCTCCTTTTCCCATTTCATGGCTGCGTTGTTGTAATTTGTTACAGCATTGGTTTCTCCAAACGCCTAATTGAACTCCTCCTTTTTTTCATTTCATGGCTGGGCTGTTTGTTACAGCATTGGTCTCTCCAAACCCCCAATTGAGCTCCTCCTTTTCTCATTTCATGCTCATGCCAGCGCAGCCAATTGCCCCATATCCATAAGAGTTGCATAACCGGATCAAGCAGAAGTTGCTTAAACTAGGAGGTTGGGTAGATATTAACCCCATGAAGCATATTATGCGTGGGTATATTAAGCAAAGGTGGTTCAGTCAATTGAGACACACCATAGAGAGAGGCACCAACAAAAACCTTACAGAGCCAGATCCGAGAAAGACCCAGCCCTCTCTCTTGATTGTGCAATTCAAAAGTGACAAATCGAAGAAACCCCAGAAATTCCAGTCGTAGGGCTTAGCAATTCTATTTTAGACTCATTCAATGATGGCATTTCCTCCCTGGTCTTTTCAATAGAATTCACCTTTCCTCTGGAGCATAGACGCGTGGTAAAGCCAAACTGGTTGATGTGGGAAGAAAACACAACACAATGAAATGGCCACGGGCGTAGGTTTTGCGTGAAGAGTGCTCGTTAATGAGCTCCACGTATGGAATGTAGTCAAATATAAAGAGCCTCTTCGACTTAATAGCCTGAGTATATGTCCATTGGCCATCCATAATTTCAGCCAACGCTTCGCTTTCTTTACTTTAAAAAAGTATAAGTTCGAATAAGTTGTAAAAAGAATTTAATGGCTTAATTAGGAGTACCTGTTCCTGACATTCCATCAAATGCTCAGCGCTTACTGAACTTTCCCAAGGGACATAAATGTGTTTGTTCAAGTCGCTGGACGGTGGAAAGCTCTTTTATAAAGGAAATGCCTTATTGACACTACATCAAGCCGAAAGCCATTGCTCCTAGTAATAATAACATATAAGAAGTATAGAAACAAACAATAAAATATCTTGCTTTTGTTGCCTATTTCTAGACATCGAATGACCATCGGATTCACTCCTGCAAGTGTCTGGCAGGCAAACTAGTCTTCATCATTCTTCCAGGCTTCATCATCCCCTGTGTTCCAGATATACCCCTTTCATTAACCAGATAAGTAATACCTTGCGCGTCTCTATTTGAGACTACTTTGTTATATACATTAAAAAAAATATGATTAAACTCAACTAGCTGCTAATAATATAAGGAAGCGGAAAATTGAATGACATCTGAATGAAAAATCTCCTCGGACACTTCGTGAGGAATGATCTTTTCAATATAGGTTTTGACATAGGTGCAACGCGTGGTAATGATAATATAGATACTAATGTTGGCTCTACTTAACGCTTATTCTAATTAAATGGCCACGTTGAATCAGGGATTATCGATATTGTTGGAGTTTAAATTTATCGGTGGTTATGAACAATAGTCCAGGTATTCTGGCATAAGTAATGGTTTATCATTTTTTTAATATCTAAAAGTAATTATTAATTAAAATTATTTTATTAAAACCAAGTGAAATAGGAAACCTAGAATACCCCAATACAGTAAGAGCCACATAGTAAGAGCCACATAGGGAACCTACAGTACCCGATACAATACCAAGCCACATAGGAAATATACTCGAAGCCAACGCTTCGCTAACATATGCATATAAGCATCATACATTACAGTACCTGCAATCACATAATTGATTGAAGAGTAAAATGGATGGTAACAACAGTTGTAATTAGATTTACAAAAAAAAATCATCATAGCTGGCGTGGGCTCATTGGAAATTGCACATGTATCGTTGAGTTTAGTTCGTTCATAGTGAGAAAACTGTCAAGTTATTCAAAGCGCACCCCGATCGATGTATGTGGATGTAGGCACCCCTATCTTTCTATCCATCTTATCTGTCTATCCATCTATGGCTGTAGCTCTTGAATGTAGGCCAGTGTCCGTGATTGCTCTGCTCCTGAATCCAGCCAGTGGCCGTGATTGAATGAATGTTATGCAGTGTATTCCCTGCCTGTGATTGATGGCATTGGTTGTACACCCACTCAGGTAAGGCTGCGCGTTTGATTGTTCTGAGACCCCTATCGAAATCGAACTAGAAATAATAGTGATAATATTTGGTAAGGGAGATGCGAGATGACCACTATCAATCAGTACTAGTTCCGTGTTTAGTTCTCAGCACTTTTCAATCATTACTCAAAGTTATGTTGTAGCATGGGCTATATGATATAGATTTTGTTAATGGTACTTGTTGATTTTAATTTTTTTTCTTAGACAATTGTTAACGGGCAATCAAAAGTTATATATGCCTAAGTGTTGATCATAGTGCAAAGAGCTGTGTGAATGGATTGTTTTCTTATAAGAAATTGCCAATTATATAATCAATTCAATTTTACACTTAACATGAACTCTAATGTTGCTATGGGTTATAATGGATTCCCACTGTGATGCTTAGTGGAAGGCAATTGCACAAAGGAGCTCAATTCTAGCTATCTTGGGCACCTGTGAATTGATTCCATTGGTTCATATATAGTAAATGTCAACCGTAGATATTACCTGGGTTCTGGTGTTGCATTCGGTTCTTGTAAATAGTAAATTACTAAAGTCTTCGTGGAGGGATCCCATGAATGTGCAATTGCCAACAATTAGTCCATACTTATGAGTCAGTTTATGGAGAGTCGTGCTATTTGCATGCATAACATGGGAATAAGTACATGTATAGGTTCTATTAAGTCACTTGTACTTCAATCCCTGAGCTATGTCACTTAGTAGTTTTGAGCCTAAGTTCATTGGAAATTGCATAGGATGTGCTCATTCCATGTTTTCCAAGTCTATCCATTGTTGAACATCGCCAACATAACTGGTTAGTAGTCAAGAGGAGGTCATAACTGGTTTTGATTACGAGATGAACTCTTCAGTCTTGGGCATGCTTAAAACATGGTAGTATTATTTAATTAGGGCAACAACATGGTAGTAGTAGTATTTAATTAGGAGAGATCATATGCAATAAGAATGGAATGTGATGATGATAAAACAATAGGAATGTGATGATGATGAGATAAAACAATCATACTACTTTACAACGATCTCCTAAAACGTGGCAATTTCTTAGTTTTCCTCTCTCTTATTAATTAGGTAGTTTAATAAAAAATTCCTCTTTCCTCTCATATGTTATTAATTACGTAGTTTTATTAATCATATCAGCTACCTGTTTGACCTTCCTTCAGCTAGCTACCTGTTTGATCTTCCTTTTTCTTTTGATTTGTTATTAATTACGTAGTTTTATTTCATCTTCCTTTTTCCTCTAATTTGTTATTAATTAAGTAGTTTTATTAATTATATGAGCAACCTCTTTTCTCTTTCAACGTTTATTTTATTTTTAAGTGTGCAATGTAACATTTATTTTTACCAAGAGAAAAGAAATATAGTTACCAAGAATATGTGTTATCTATTTTTTTATTAAAATTTGCAATTTAACATTTATTTTTAAGAAGGGAAAAGAAATATATTTATCAAGAATCTGTGTTATCTAGTTAGAATTTCGAAAATAAATATGTATTTTATTATTATGATTGAATATTTGTCATGCATTATAGGTTTATGATTATATATAAATATATATGTTATAGATTTTTTAGGAATGATACATTTAATTATGTTGCAAGTTGTTATGAAAAGTTTGTATATTAACAATATTATTTCAATGGTGTATATTGCAGAAAACTTATCAATACCAAAGTTGCTCCTCCTTGGAAGACATTATCTATTTTTATGTTTTGTAAAAAAAAAAAAAAAATTGTTTAAATGGGTCCATCAAAAAATGTACATGAACACAAACTATCATTAATAAAAGGAGTAGGATTTTTTTTTGTGGAGGGGGATTCAACCCCTCCAAAACGCTCTTAGGAGGGTTAAATGGTAACCCTCCTTTGGGTTGTGTTCCTTGTGCTCATGTTTTTCATGATCTTTAGTTTATAGCAACTCCAATATGCACAAACACATATATCCTTTTATGATAATAAAAATGTATAAATAAATTTTAAACATCTTCCCAACATACACACAGATGGCAAAATCACCTTTAGTCACATAAATCATTTAACATTTTTTCAATGTTAAAAACATCTTCAGCACATATACACACAAATGGCAAAATTAGCTTTATTCACATCAATCATTTAACATTTTTTCAATGTTTTAAGCATCTTCCCCACATACACAAACAAATGGCAAAATCACCTTTATTCACATAAATCATTAAAAAAATTTCAATATTTTAAATATCTTCCCCACATACACACAAAATGCAAAATCACTCTTATTCACATAAAATTATATAACAATTATAACCTAAATTTATTTATATTTTTTAATTTCTATTTTTTTTAAGTTTTGATTTTGATTTTTTTATTTAATTATATATTTTTTATTATAATTATGTTATTATGATATTTTTATTATTTTTATTTTTTATTTTTTTTCATATATATAATTTAGTATTTTTATTGATATTTTTCTAAATTTATATTAAATACCCATATATTATTTAGAGTGTTTTTGTTTGTAAATATTTAAATATTTTTTATTATTTATTTGTATAAATTTATGATATCTAAATGTTTGTGTATTGGTTTTATTTTTTATATACAATAAATATATTCTTGAATGCTTATTTTATATATATGGATGTATTTGGGTTACAATGTATGCTTTGGATTCTGTGTACAATATATTCTCTGTGTATTTTTTGAGTATTCTAGTGTATGGATATTGTTTACTTGTTTATGTATAACTATATTCTTTGCTATAAGTGTGTGTATATTATTTACATCTATTATTTGTATGTATATGAATCTATTCTTTGTTGTATTTGTGTGTGCATTGTTTACTTGTATTCTTTGTATGTGTATGAATATGTCATTTATGTGTGTATGAATCCATTCTTTGCTACATTTGTATGTGTCCTGCTTAATTGTATTCTTTGTATGTGTATGCATCTATTCTTTGAGTGTATGAATCTATTCTTTGCTATACTTGTATGTGTCTTGCATAATTGTATTATTTGTATGTGTATGAATATATTATTTATGTGTACATGAATCTATTCTTTGTTGCTTATGTGTGTGCCTTAGATTACTCGTATTCTTTGTATGTGTATGAATATGTCCTTTATGTGCGTATGAATCTATTCTTTGTTACATTTGTATGTGCCTTGCTTAGGTGTATTCTTTGTATGCGTATGCATCTATTCTTTGAGTGTATGAATCTATTCTTTGCTATACTTGTATGTGTCTTGCATAATTGTATTCTTTGTATGTGTATGAATATGTCCTTTATGTGTCTATGAATCTATTCTTTGCTACATTTGTATGTGTCTTGCTTAATTGTATTCTTTGTATGTGTATGAATCTATTGTTTTCTATACTTGTATGTGTCTTGCATAATTGTATTCTTTGTATGTGTATGAATCTATTCTTTGTGTGTATAAGTCTATTCTTCGCTACACTTGTATGTGTCTTGCATAATTGTATTCTTTGTATGGGTATGAATGTATTCTCTATATTTGTATGAATATTTCCTTGTTATATTTGTATATATATTATTTACTTGTAGATATATGAGTGTAGTTTATATATATATATATATATATATATATTAATTTAGAAATATTAACTTGTAAATACATTAAGTTTAAAATATTTGTGAAAATAATACTATTATTATTATTATTGATATATTATAATTTTGGCTTTTTATTTTATTTTTTTAAATCAATTTTTTATTATTTTATTTTTCACTTCTTATTTTTTCCCCTAAGATGGATAATATTAATTTATCATTCTAAAATGAAAAATAATATATATATTACAATAACATTAAAAAATAAATAATATTAGCCTTCCAAGTACATAAAATATTATGCAAACCATGAGACTCACGATTCAAATCCCTTATAAAAGAAGAAACAATAACATGACATTTATAATATCATCGATTTGTAATAATACATATCAATATATTATTTAATATTAAAATTAATACAATAAACAAATTCAATTAAATTTTATTTGAATTCATCTCATTAATGGATTTATAATTTTATTTTTCATAATATTAGCATTTAATAATATGGGAAATATATTAATTCTAAAATTTTGCTAATGATAATTATTGTTTTAAAAATAATAAAGAAAATAAATATTTCTCCATTTTCATAACATATTAATTAACTTATAAAATAAATGTAATTTTCAACATCATAATATCTTTATTCAATCTTTATCACATGCATAAGTTAATATTAATTCTAAAATTCATAACAAGCATAATAAATGTGATGCATGTGAACATGTCACTTTGTGAGTCAATATGTGTAATGCTTTGGGTATGTGTATGTTTGTGTGCACCCTTTTGTTTGTTGTGTGCATGTATGCATGTGAGTGATTGTGCCTCATTGGCAATGGATTGTGTGGGTGCTCGTCAGTGGTTAGCCCCATGCCAATGATGGACCGTTTTTGGGGTGATATAAGCTCTCACCTTCACGTGGTTGAACCCGTTAGTGAGATTATTTTACAATCTCCAAACCAAGAGGAGCTTTTCTATTTAGTGTTTTTTTAATTAATTTAAAACGATAACATTAAAATAGATTTTAATAATATTTAAATATTTTTTTTTAATTATTTAAAAACATTTAAATATATGAGCTTATACTAAAATATATTAAAAAATATAACCAAAATATTATAATATGTCTACTATAGTTTAAACATTCACATTTAATTAAATTATAATAACAAAATAAATTAAATTAAATTATAATATTTGTTGTTGTAATAAATATATATTTGTTTTGAGAGGTGCTCTCTAACTTAGTATGGTAAATATGTTATAATAAAAATTTAATAAAAAGATTAATGTATTGTAAACATTTTATAGTCAAAATTAAATGAAAAATGAAAATAAAAATAAACCTATAATAATAAAAACAAAAATTACTAATGGTCTTGAAAAACCATGGTATTCATAAGGAACATAGCATATTTAAAGGGTGAAAGTAGACTAGGCTAGATCCATTTTAACTCATGAACTATGAAGAGTGGAAAGAGATCAAATATCTTTTCACTCTAAAAGAAGTTTTCATCTCAAAAAATTAAATCCTTGTGAATGCTTAGATGTGATTGGTTATATTAATTTAATAGGTTTTTCATTTTATCATACATTTTACAATTATAAAATAAATTAAGATAAAAATATTAATAATAATTATTATATTTATAAAACACTTTTAATTTATAACACAATAAAAAAATAAATTTATTTAATTGATTTCAAAATAAATTAAACCAATATTAAAAAATTATATCATTAAATTCAAAAGAAAACCATTAAAAAACATTTAAATAAAATTTTAAATAATAATAATTCTATATTATTTTATTTAGATATTAAAATCCATTAAATCATAATAATCTCACTTTTTAGACTTCATAAATATTATTTTCAGTTTTCATTTTAACTAAAACCATTATTTTAAATTTTGAATAAATTATAAAAATTTTCCCCTCCACATGACGGTAAACTGATCCATACTTAAAATAATTATCATTCTTTTTATGCGGAAAAATTTACCCAAAAGCCCACACGTTAATTTAATATTCATCTGACTTAATTTAATATCACATGTATGATGAATCAAAGTTTGGAAAATTTAAAAAATTTTAAATATATTTAATATTCATCTAACTTAATTTAATATCACATGTATGATGAATAAAAATTTGGAAAATTAAAATAAATTAAAATTAAAAATTTAGAGTTTTGTATAAAAAAAAGATATTATTATAAATTATATATATAAGGGTTTTGAGAATGTTTTTATTTTATAATAAATTTAATAAAAATATTAAAACAACATTGTATGGAGAAAGTTTTTATTTTATTATTTAAAAATATTAATGTTCATTTATTTTATATTAAAATTTATCATTTTTTTAATTATAAGTATTTATGAATAGAATCTAACTGTAAGGGTGTCAATAAAATTGAGTTCATGACTTCTCGACAATAAAGATGCTTTAACTACAAAGACTCAACCAATTGAGCTAACTCTCAAAGATATATATAAGTATAATGTTGTCTCTGTCATATGAGGAACATACATATTTTGTTGATGTTGTAAACATCCATCATGTCACTTGTCAGAATTGAACCTAGGTGGAGAGGATTCCGTTCCTACCTCCCAACCACCTAGGATACAAATAAACTGCCAACCGATGCCCTGACTCTGAAGCAAGCAAAACCTGATCTCACAAGATCCCTCCTCCCCATAATAAACAAGAAGCTAAAAAACGAGACTCGACAACTTTGGAAGCTGAAAGTCCCCAAAATAAAAGGACACCTCACCACTAGAAAAATGTCCTCTCCACCTAGGTTCAATTCCGACAAGTGACATGATGGATGTTTACAACATCAACAAAATATGTATGTTCCTCATATGAAAGATACAACATTGTACTTATATATATATCTTTGAGAGTTAGCTCAATTGGTTGAGTCTTTGTAGTTAAAACATCTTTATTGTTGAGAAGTCGTGAACTCAATTTTAGTAACACCCTTAGAGTTAAATTCTATTCATAAATACTTATAATAAAAAAATAATAAATTTTAATATAAAATAAATGAACATTAATATTTTTAAATAATAAAATAAAAACTTTCTCCATACAATATTGTTTTAATATTTTTATTAAATTTATTATAAAAATAAAAACATTCTCAAACATTATATATAAATATATATAATAATTTTTAATAAAAACTCTAAATTTTAAAATATATATTTTTTAAATTCTTTAAATTTTCCAAGCTTTGATTCATCATACATGTGATATTAAATTAAGTTAGATGAATATTAAATATATTTAAAAAAATTTAAATTTTCCAAACTTTGATTCATCATACATGTGATATTAAATTAAGTCAGAAGAATATTAAATTAACGTGTGGGCTTTTGGGTAAATTTTTCCGCATAAAAAGAATGATAATTATTTTAAGTATGAATCAGTTTAGCCAACACGTGAAGCCAACCCTCACTCGAGAGAAAATTTTATAATTTATTCAAAATTTAAAATAATGGTTTTAGTTAAAATGAAAAAGTTAAAATGAAAACTAAAAACAATAGTAAGATTATTATGATTTAATGGATTTTAATATCTAAATAAAATAATATAGAATTATTATTATTTAAAATTTTATTTAAATAGTTTTTTAAAATGGTTTTTTTTTTAATATTTAATGATATAATTTTTAAATATTAGTTTAATTATATTTAAAAATTTCAATTAAATAAATATGTTTTTTTATTATATGTTATTATAATTAAAAGTGTTTTATAAATATAATAATATATTATTAGTTTGTTTTTATTTTAATTTATTTTATAATTGTAAAATGTATGATAAAATGAAAAACATATTAAATTAATATAACCAATTATGTTTAAGTATTCAGAAGGATTTAATTTTTTGAGATGAAAACTTCTTTTAGAGTGAAAAGAGATTTGATCTCTTTCCACTCTTCATAGTTCATGAGTTAAAATGGATCTAGCCTAGTCTAATTTCACCCTTTAAATATGCTATGTTCCTCATGAATACCATGGTTTTTCAAGACCATTAGTAATTTTTGTTTTTATTATTATAGGTTTTTTATTGTGTTATTTTTATTTTCATTTGATTTTGATTTTGACTATAAAATGTTTACATTACATTAATCTTTTTATTTAATTTTTATTATAACATATTTACCATACTAAGTTAGAGAGCACTTCTCAAAACAAATATATATTTATTACAACAACAAATATTATAATTTAATTTAATTGATTGTTATTATGATTTAATAATTAACTGTGAATGATAAATATAGTAACATATTACTAATATTTGTATTTTTTAATATATTTTATAGTAAGCTCATATATTTAAACGTTTTTTAAATAATAATAAAAATTATTTAAAAATCATTTTAATGTTATGTTTTAAATTAATTAAAAAAATAAATAGAAAGCTCCTCTTGGTTTGGAGATGTAAAATCTCTATTAACAGGGTCAACCACGTGAAGGTGAGAGCTTATATGACCCCAAAAACGGTCCATCATTGGCATGGGACTAACCACTGACGAGCACCCAAACAATCCATGAGCACCCAAACAATCCATTGCCAATGAGGCACAATCACTCACATGCATACATGCACACAACAAACAAAAGGGTGCACACAAATATACACATACCCAAAGACATTACACATATTGACTCACAAAGTGACATGTTCACATGCATCACATTTATTATGCTTATTATGAATTTTAGAATTAATATTAGCTTATGCATGTGATGAACATTGAATATAAGATATTATGATGTTGAAAATTACATTTATTTTATAAGTTAATTCATATGTCATGAAAATGGAGAAATATTTATTTTCTTTATTATTTTTAAAACAATAATTATGATTAGCAAAATTTTAGAAGTAATATTTTTTCCACATATTATTAAATGCTAGTATTATGAAAAATAAAATTATAAATCCATTAAAATGAATGAATTCTTAAATAAAATTAATTGAATTTATTTATTGTCTTGATTTTAATCTTAAATAATAAATTGATATGTATTATTACAAATGGATGATATTATAAATGCCATGTTATTGTTTCTTCTTTTATAAGGGATTTGAACTTTGAGTCTCATGGTTTGCATAATATTTTATGTATTTGGAAGGCTAATATTATTTATTTTTTTAAAGTTATTGTACTATGTATATTATTTTTCATTTTAGAATGATAAATTAATATTATCCATCTTAGGGGAAAAAATAAGAAGTGAAAAATAAAATAATAAAAAATTGATTTAAAAAAATATATATAATAAAAAGCCAAAATTATATATATCAATATAATAATATAATATAAATGTGTTTTTCACAATATTAAACTAATGTATTTACAAAGAATATTCTAAATAATAAATTATATATAGAATAATGTAGTATATTTTATAATATGAATAATATTTTATATTATATATATATATATATATATATATATATATATATTCACACAAACTACACTCATATATCTACGAGTAAATAATATATATACAAATATAACAAGGAAATATTCATACAAATATAGAGAATACATTCATACCCATACAAAGAATACAATTATGCAAGACACATACAAGTGTAGCAAATAATAGACTCGTACACACAAAGAATAGATTCATACACATACAAAGAATAGAATTAAGCGAGACACATACAAAGAATACAATTATGCAAGACACATACAAGTATATCAAACAATAGATTCATACACGTACAAAGAATACAATTAAGCAAGACACATACAAATGTAGCAAAGAATAGATTCATAGACACATAAAGGACATATTCATACACATACAAAGAATACAAGTAATCTAAGGCACACACAAATGCAACAAAGAATAGATTCATTTACACATAAAGAATACAAGTAAACAAGGCACACACAAATATAGAAAAGAATAGATTCATGTACACATAAATAATATATTCATACACATACAAAGAATACAATTATGAAAGACACATACAAGTATAGCAAAGAATAGATTCATACACTCAAAGAATATATTCATACACATACAAAGAATACACCTAAGCAAGACACATACAAATGTAACAAAGAATAGATTCATACACACATAAAGGACATATTCATACACATACAAAAAATACAAGTAATCTAAGGCACACACAAATGCAACAAAGAATAGATTCATTTACACATAAAGAATACAAGTAAACAAGGCACACACAAATATAGAAAAGAATAGATTCATGTACACATAAATAATATATTCATACACATACAAAGAATACAATTATGCAAGACACATACAAGTATAGCAAAGAATAGATTCATACACTCAAAGAATAGATCCATACACATACAAAGAATACACCTAAGCAAGACACATACAAATGTAACAAAGAATAGATTCATACACACATAAAGGACATATTCATACACATACAAAGAATACAAGTAATATAAGGCACACACATAAGCAACAAAGAATAGATTCATGTACACATAAATAATATATTCATACACATACAAATAATACAATTATGCAAGACACATACAAGTATAGAAAAGAATATATTCATACACTCAAAGAATAGATACATACACATACAAAGAATACAATTAAGCAAGACACATACAAATGTAGCAAAGAATGGATTCATATACACATAAAGGACATATTCATACACATACAAAGGATACAAGTAAACAATGCACACATAAATACAACAAAGAATAGATCCATATACATACAAATAATAGATGTAAATAATATACACACAATTATAGCAAAGAATATAGTTATACATATACAAGTAAACAATATCCATACACTAGAATACTCAAAAAGTATACATAGAATATATTGTACACACAGAATCCAAAGCATACATTGCCACCCAAATACATTCATATATATAAAAATAAGCATTCAAGAATATATTTATTGTATATAAAAAATAAAACCAATACAAAAACATTTAGATATCGTAAATTTATACAAATAAACAATAAAAAATATTTAAATATTTACAAACAAAAACACTCTAAATAATATATGGGTATTTAATATAAATTTAGA
>APFE030490586.1:0-13839 GCA_000404065.3 Pinus taeda
GTGGCCCAGAGGGTTGGCAATCTGCCTTCATGAATTTCCTGGCTATGGCAGCAATGTCCGAATGAGAAAGTCTGGAGCCCTCATCCAGCAAATAGTTCATGGAGAAGGGGTATAGCAACTGGGTTTGTTTGTAGTTGAGCATCTGGTTGATGGAGTCTGGAGTTATATAGAAGAGGATGCTCCCAGATGGAGACTTCACAGCCCTGTGTTTCTGGTCATAGTTCTTTGCACATAGGTGGATGATTTTTGGGAAAATGTTGACAAAAGGCAGGAAGTAGGTGGGTAGATTAGATTGCCAGACCCCATTCAGGTCACTGTTGTCCAAGTAATTGTTTCTTAATTGGCAATATGTCTGCAAATGGTTTCTCTCTGCCACAAAGTCTGTGATGAGGGCATCACTATCCACCAATGGTATAGCTTCCAGCTCTCTGTTGGGCGGATTTATAGGCAAAACATCCAGAGCAGCTGGAGTGGCCATTGTCTTGGTCTTGCTGGTGGTTTACTGTGTTTCAAGCTTGATGTGTGTGCTGAGGAATGGCTTACTGCTCTCTGTTTGCAGTGAGCATTTTTAGCAGTTCAAGGAGGCTGTCACAGGCTTAATCAATCTATGGGGCACTCTGTTTTGAGGAAGCAGAGTATTTTTGAGCTGGTTAGCTGGTTATTTGTAGAGAACTGCTTTAGCAGAGGTGAGGGAAATGTCAATTTAGTTCTTCTAGCCTGTGGCTTGGCTATTTTAGTTGCTTCTTGTGAAAAACAAGTAGATTTCACCGTGGGTCACAGGTTTTCTTGGGACTTCCTTCGTGCAGGGGTTTCTTAGGTAGTTTTTAGAGGTGAATTTCAACAATGTGGGTCCTTTAACTGAGTTGCTTAAGTAGGAAAATAGGATTTATATGGAGAACAGTGGACAAGAGGGTGCCTGCGGCAAAATACCTGGTTTTATTGGCGTACGAGGCGTTTGCACCGGTCGAACTGGTTGAATTGTAGGTGGTTGGGTTGATAGTGGAGGTGGCAGCAACTTTGGCGGATTACTTTTGCTTTTCGACCGTTGGAAGTTGAAATTCTCTTTCAGTGGAGCTCCGGGCGTTTCTAGAAAATAATGCAAAATAACGGTTTTTTACGCCTTTTTATGCATTTTCAGCATATTGGCACCTTTTTGTGATGACGTCATGCTGACGTCATCATGGGCCCAGGTACGGACAAGGTGACATGGCAAGTGACGTGGGTGCCCAGGTGGCACTGACACAGTGGCAGGGTGGACAGGGCGACGTGGAGGGCAGGGGTGACGCCGAGGCATGGTGGCGGCAAAGTGGGGTGATGTCACGCTGACGGGGGCGTGACATCAGCATGGAGGGTAGGGCGGTAAGCAGTCTCCCCGGCAGGCTCTTGGGCGGTAAGTGGTTTGGAGGGGGGGCGCTAGCGAACAACCCCGGTGCCTGACGCATAGCGGGGGTACGGCGGCAATACCGCCCATCCCCCAGACGCAAAATGTCGGGCGGTTGTGGTTGAAGATCGACCGCCCACCGTAGGATGGGCGGGGCGGAAGATCTAACGGTGGGCGGCGATCTCAACGTGCCAGCGTTTTAATAGCGGGGGACCCGCCCAATTATAAAATTAATGTTTAATAAATGGGGCGCGCGAGGTGGGAAAAAACCTTAGGTTAAGGGTTTTATGCGCACTTTATTAAAGTTTTAAAACTTTATAATAAACGGGTTCTAAACGCGCATTTATATTTACAAGTTTTTTATTTAAAAAACTTTATAATAAATGGGTTTAGGGTGAAGGAAAGGGGAAAAAGGGTAAATGAGGGCAGGGAAATGAATTTTTGCCTTTTAACCATAGCTTGTCAACCCCATAGTTTTTTGGGATGATTTGAGGGCTAATACTAACCCTTGAGGGGTTAATATTTCCCAAGGGAGGGATATTTAGCTATAGTGCTAAGGGGAGGGTATTTATAGATGTTCTTGGGAGATTTTCATTGGATTGTAATAGATTTAGGGGAAGGGGGGAGTTAGCGAGCTAGATAGTATGTTAGTGATTAATATGGTTTGTGAGGTGAATGAAGGGGTAAAGCCAAGTTTTCATAAGTGAAACTTAACTTCGGATTTTTGAGGATAAATGAAAATGATGAAAAAGGATGTTTTTACACAAGAAATGTGGCTTCTTTTCATGCTTGAACTCCATGGTTTGACCAAATGGTTTGTGATGTAATGGAGTGGAACTGGACACCTGAGCAGATCTCAAGGCCCTTAGGGGTGTTAGTAAGAAATGACTTTTGGGGGAAACTCGGGAAGTTAGACATGCTTCTAGTGCTTGTCCTCCATTCTTTTTCCTTGATGCCCACACCCTGAGTGGCGTAAGTTTTCTCACTTAATTGGCCAATTGGTGATGGCTCTCCATTTCCGCAACCTTGCACTACTTACCCATCCTAGTAATCCTAACATTTTTTCTTCATGAAAGTGGGTGCACTCGAACTAGCAGACCCTGATCTTCCTCTTTTCTTTTGACTGCCCTCGTATCTAAAATCTACCCATATTTCTTCCAAGGCCCCAGATTAAGCAGTTGGGCACCTTTATTTCTCTACCTAGCTAGTCATCTACCAAGCTTGAGTTGTTTGGTCAGGGAACATTCTCTATTCTGCAACAAGCAATTTAACCATGGCATGGTCCAGTTTAGATTGTTGGGCCATCCATCAAGTGTGATTAGCAGCAGTACTTGGATAACATGACACTGCCAAATGATCTTAGTAGTGGCATTTTGACTGGCCATTTTCCTGGTCTTTAGTTGGGGATTCATTTTCACTTTTCTCTTGACCACTTGATTTTCTTTCCGTTTGATTATTCTTTTAGGGAATACCCTCTTTTAATTTTTTAATTTTTTTTGTAGTATGTACACAAAATATGGAACCTTTGCAGCCTGCAATGATGAACATATTTGGCCCTTCCACTGTCAATCATGAAAGATGAAACCTATTGGTATAGGAACCTAACAGACTCTTAAAACATGAAAAGGTCAAGTTGTGTCCTAATGTCTTAAAAATTTATTTGGCCACGATTACCTTTACCTTGTTAGATCTTGTTTTCATTTAGTTTTGAGTAGGGTGTTTTAGCGTTACCTTGTCTAGGATTTTTGCTTTATCATCCTGGCAGATCCATTGATCCCGTCTCCCATCCCAAGTGACCAAGGGTCCCCTTCTTCTGCTTCCCATGAGACACTGGTTTGTGGCGAAACTTTCCCTATTGTTCCGAGTGTCCAACCGTTGAACTCTCGTGCTCCAGAGGACGAGCTTTACGACTTGTTTTGGAACCCCGTTTGGGAGCCTTCTAAAGAGGATTTTCCCACTACTCCTGTTGGTGTTTCATCCCCGATGGCTTCTTCCGACATGGAGGATACATCTCCTGTATCGAGTGGAACGCCCGTTATATTGAGTATTGATACTCCCATCCTGGCTACATCCTCGGTTATCTCTACACCCTACATTGTTACACCTCTCGGTATCACAGTGCCGGCGCGGTATAGATCTCTAAGGGATGCCATGGGCTTTGTGAGTTCCTCTTCTATGTGGGATAATAACGTTGTTCCCACTACAGGACCTTTCATTTCCTAGGTTCACCATACTGCTGTCACATCAGTTCAAACCAATCCGACCATTTGTGTCGTGTCATCAACTCCAGTTGCTAGTGCCGTTACGGCATCTTCCGTCGTAACTACTGTCGCTGGCCCATCCCGAGGCCCAGCACGTAGTGGTCAATCAGCACATACTACTAGATTTTTCCATCCCGCAAGTGGTGCCCCGCCTTTTTCTAATGCTATTTCGGCAGGGGGCATATTCCCAGTACTTGCATGCTGTCCAGAATCCAGGCGGGCAAGGCCCCTATTATGATCCTGTCAATGATTATTTGTACACCTCCTTGCCAGCTGAGCCCGCTGTTGAGGGTTCAGTTCCGTTAAATGTGGCTTGGGATACCACCAGTTATGGTGGTGGCCAATTCTATCCAGGTCAAGCGGAGCCATCCCAAGGACCACCCTACCACGGTCAACCATCCTACTCGTAGCCTAATCATGGGCAGTAGTATTATGGCTAGACCTATCCAGGTCAACCTGGAGGGTCGCAAGGACAACCCTATCAGGGACAACCTTTAGCCTCTCGTGGTCCATCTTATACATATCTTGGGCAACCTTCTGGAAACCCGAGACAAACCTATGCTTAGCAAGGACAACCTGGGCCCCAGCAGGGATACCCTTCGGGGCAACCCTATGGGAACCTGGGACAACCTTACGGTCAGCAAGGAAAACCCGGAAATCAGCAAGGTTACCCTTCTGGGTAGGATGGCCAGCCTTACGCACAGCAAGGCCAGCCCACTGCTCAGCCTAGTCAGCCATCCGGTCTACAAGGACAATCTTCGGTTGTGCAAGGATGACCCAACGCCCAGCAAGCTCAACCTTCTGGGCAGGCAGGTCCGTCTCAGATCCAACCAGGACAACCTTCCAACCAGATGGCCCAACCTCACTCTTCGCAAGGATATCTTTCTAGGGGGCTCAACCAAGAATTCAGATGGTTCCTGTTTCTCAGGCTCAACCCAGTTACCAACCCCAGAATCAAGCTGGTCTCCAGTCACAAGGTGGGTACCAATCCCACCCTTCTTATCAGATGTCGCCTGGTTCTCAGGCTCAATATGCAGCCCAACAACCATATGGATACCAGTAGCCCTAGGGGAAAAATCAATATACCCCGTATCAAAATTACCAACAACCGCAGGTCAACCCCTATCAAAATTATCAACAACCTGCAGGGCAGTATGGTAACCAATGGGGAGCTGGGGGGCAGAACCAGTATCAACCATCCGGTTCCGGATATAACCCTTATGGATAAAGTTCCTATGGATAGGGTCCTTTTGGACCTAGTCCGTCAGGACAAGGTCAGTGGGGGAAACCAGCAACTGGATGGAATTCTGGCCCTACCTCATATCCGCAGATGTCCTTCAACACGCAGCTACCATTTCTAGTGACGTTGGAACTGCCCGATGTGTCAAAATTAACAAATGATCCCATTTTGCATAATCCATAATGGCCGCCAGTTCCAACTAAAATACCTGGCGACTGTCCCAAATTCGACGGCAAAGCCAGAGAGGATCCTCAAGCCCATGTAATGATGTATCACCTATGGTGTTCATCTAATTCATGGCTTGATGATTTGATTCGACTTCACCTCTTCCAAATGACTCTCACTGGTTCTGTCGCTAAATGGTATATTGAATTGACCCGCGCGTCTTTTCAAGACTTTAATTCATTGGCTATGGCATTCCTTACTCACTTTCCGTTACCCATTTGGTACGAGACAGGGACTCATCTCCTGACATCTCTTAAGTAGGATACAGCTACACACATCTCTGATCATATACATGAATGGAGAAGGCGTCGCTGGTTGTTCAAGTTTTGGATTTCTGATCAACTCCTCACTGATTGGTTCATGACTTCCTTTGTCCCTAAGATTGCATGGGACATTGCTATGGGAGCCTGCGTGACTGAAGAGCAAGAAATTGCACGTGCTCAGTACCTGGACTTGGTTTACTCTCAGACAGGTACTTTGTATGAGTATTTTCCTGATGCCTCGAGACCCGGTACATCCAAGGCTCTACCGAAGCCATCTATCGATGGAGTTATTGGCTCTGTGAATCTGGCCTCTAAAAATCACCTTCGAACCCTAGGAAGCAAAAACCGGATGCTTCTAACCAAAACACTTCTCAGGGTGGTTCAAATTCTGGAAATACTTCCAAGGTCAACGCCAGCCAGTCCACCACGGCGAGTAAGGCCTCGAAAGGAAAGAAAAAGGGGAAAGGAAAAAATAAGTCTGAACAACCTAAACAGGAATCCTCCAAACCTCCAGCCGAGGAAGGAGCTAAGCGCAAACCCAAATATGCTTGTCTCATTTGTGAGGAGGATCACTACACTAAGGACTGCCCAAGGTGATCCGAAGTTAGTCGTTTGTTGAAAGGCGCTCCTGGGGTTCCTGCGGTTCTTAAAGAACCTTTCCCCTCTCAACAAACTCAAATGGTGGCTGATCCGTCTTCTTCTCCCTTTGGTTCCCAAGTCTTCATGGCTGGATCTATTCCTGTTCATGTAACGACTCGAGTAGAGTATCTGTCATCCGCCGAGAAGGAGCGCGAGGTTCCCTCAAGTGCTCCTTCGTCCAGCTCTGGTCCGCTCCATATTGAGAGACCAAGTATTGAGACGACCATCCGACCCCCTCCTAAAGGAGTACTCAGGAGATCATCTTACAACCTGAATGCTCGTGCTGCCCAGCACTATAGCATAGTTGAGGACTTAGCACAGGCTCCGTTAGCTATGTCCGCCTTAGAAGTTCTCCAGAGCTGCCCCCCTCAGAGGAAGTCCCTGCTATCGGCCATCGGTGGCATCGACCCGACAGATTCAGATCTGATTACCTTTGATCTCGAGAGCCATGTCCCAAGGCTGCCTCATAAGATCACTTTTCTTATCCAAGTCATCATCAATTCAAAAACGATCCATGGTACAGTTATTGATGAGGGCGCATCGACTTGCATTATGTCTATTGCTTGCTGGAAAGCAATCGGGTCTCCGACTTTGAGCCAGTCTCCTACGACTTTGGAAGCTTTCGATGGGAGAGAATCTCATCCCTATGGTATTCTTCAATGATTGCCAATCACTTTAGAAGGGAAAACTGTTGAAGTAGAAGTTGAGGTCGTTGATGTGAATCTCACTTACAACCTCCTTCTAGGCCGGAGTTGGACGTATGCCATGCGTGCCGTGGCTTCATCCCTCTTCTATGTCATCTATTTCCCTCACCAAGGGAAAATTGTCACGGTAGACCAACTCTCCTTCTTCACTTCCTCTTCTGAAGGAAATGTACCTTTCGTTGAACATACCTCCGTTCCTTATGTGTGGGAGCCGGGCTCTTCAAAGACCCTACCCTCATGGGTGTCTTCTCACTCCCACCTCTGAACCTTTCTTTGCTCGGTTTGGTTTCTACTCACTCTGATCCCTCATTGCACTCTGTTGCGACCCTCGGTCCCTCTGCACAAGGGGGCATTGATCCTCTAGCTTGTAACCCTCGCTCGACCGGGGGGCATGGACAGATCATCGGTGTTGTTGATCATTTTATAAAATAGGCCGAGACTACGCCTACATTATCTAGGCCGGTTACGCAACAGTGCGATAAGGCAAGTCCCGAAATGGGCTTGACTTGAACCAAGTAACATGCGTGCACTTTACTTTTGTACATACGTATGCTTTCAGCAGTGTGTTGTGTGTGCGTGTTTGTTTAGTTTTTGTAGGTATATCGGCATGATTACCGCTTATTGTGTCTTTTGCTTCTTGAACAAATGTCTGGATCACCTTACGTTGGTTTCGCTGATGGTGCTTCCCGCAGTACTCACAACTTGTCATCTGCGGCATGGGTGATCTACGATCCTCATGGTGAGTTAGTAGATTTTCAAGGGGTGTGTCTGGGTTGTACGATGAACAATGTGGTTGAATATAGTGCTATGATTGAATTATTAGTTGAGGCAATTAACCTCGGCATTCGCACATTGGTTGTAAACTTGGATTCTCAACTTGTAGTCCACCAGCTCAACGGACGTTATTCCATTAGAGATCATCGCATTTTAAGGTTGTATTTACATGTTAAGTTATTAGAAAGGGATTTTGATTTCATTACTTATCAACATATTCAAAGACGACTTAATATGTTAACCGATGCATTAGCTAATTATGTATTGGACAGACATTTGCATAATATGTGAATCAACACAATACAAGAAGCATAAAATACAATAAACCATAACAACATGTATATATGTATATATATATATATATATATATATATATATATATATATAAATAATAATATAATATAATATATATATATATATATATATATTATATATATAAATATATTATATATATATATATATATATATCGTGTGGCGCACCGAGGCGCTCAAAAAATAAGTGTACATGTCTAGATAGAGTCTGGGTTCTCCGTACATCTGAGGCACATGTCTCTCAAAAAATATGCAGAAAGTAAACCTACAAGACTAATCGCGGTGGTGCTCATGATAGCACGTCACCGCACGCACCAATTATCTCAACAGACGATGAACGCAAGTCGCCACCCCTACTGTGTGCCTCTGGTATGCAAAAGGCACGTCCGCCAATCTAGCGTAACCTGGAATCCCTTGGGTGAGTCCCTCGAGATTCTGTATCAACTCTTCCCCCACAGCACCCCCTACCTGAGCGTCAGCTACGGGTTGGCCCCTCCGCGCTACAGGAGACAAGCCGGCTGGTCGCTCTGGGCCAACATCTGCATATACATACAACCGTCATCAGAACAGGCATGTATTAAAAAAAAAATGAAAATACATAAAACATCAAAAACGAAGAGATCATACCTAACTCCTCGTCCCATTCCTCTCCCTCTGGCAGTGGGAGGTCTGGGTCCCCCATGAAATTGGTCCCTGCGTATGGCCAATCCTCTACCATGATCAGCTGACGACGAAGCCATATGTAGAATTCAAGCCACCAAGACATCTCCTGGCCCCCTCCTCCTCTGGGCATCAATGCTGCCCAGCGAGCCATCCTAGGTTCTTGTGGCTATGGATTGGCCACTACAACTCCCTGGATCTGGAAAAGCAGTAATCGTTCCAAGAAGAACAACACCACAATCGAGCCATACGTGAACTGTTTCACTCCTGCACGCTTACAATTTGTAAGCTGCCTTTTGATGTTGGTAGTCACCGCTGTAACCCAATCAAAGATGGTGGGGCTGAGGCATTATGTTGCTAGTAACAGATGATTCTTGTTCACCTCATGGGGCGCTTATACCCTAGCTACACGCATGATGGTGAATAATATCGCCTTGAGAGTCAAGTCCTGGATGGTATTGATAGCCACCTTGGCACTGTTTCTCCCAAATTGTGCCTCTGGACACACTTAGGCCTTTACTTCACCTACCTTCTCTCCGAAGGTCTACTTCCATTCAAAATAGGGTTTGCCCCTCTCCGTGACAGCCCAATAATGAAGTATACATCAGACACCTCCATCTCTAAGGTTTGGCCCCGTAGGCGAAATACTTGGTCATCCACATCCCAAGCATCAATTATGAACTGCAACAACTCAGGTTGAGATCGCATATATGATGTGAGGAAGAACTTCTTGAGGCCAAGTCCCTCAAAGCGTTTATACATCCCTCATCCTCGATGCCCAAGGCATCCACGGCATCATGTTCCCGTTCTTTCCATTTCACCACCATTTTTGCTTGTTTCCTGCACCCACAAGGATAAATAAATCATTATTAAAACCCTGGTTAATCAACAAACCGGAAAAAATTCAAATGCAATGGGAATTCCATGTGAAAAATTAGGTCACGCGGTTAGTGCGATTGTTTTCAAAACAGTCGCGCTAATGGCACGACCCCTTTAGGAAAATTATCCCATTAGCATGGGTCCGTGCCAGATACCCGCACTAATGGGGCGCAGCCCTAAAATTTGAATTCCTCCTTTCAGAGGCACGATCAAGAACCAAATGCATAAAAAAAGGTATGGAAATGGAGCTAAGGAAAACGCCTCTTACCTGGAGTCGATGGAATCTCGAATGGTTGCACGGATTGGCTGTAATCACCACCTGAAGTTCGCTCCCCAAACAGACCACTACTACTATTCAAGAGGTAAAAAGTAAAAGTAATTTTAATTTTTACATTTTCACCATATTTATAGACCTTTTGACTTATTTTTAGGTTTAAAAGGGTTGTTGTTTGAATATTTTAATATATTTTTGGTCAAGAGTGGATTTTACGCTTGCTTCTTGTACAACGATAGGTCTTTTACGCAACTTCGATGGTGAAACAAGTTGTATTTTATACTTTTTCGGACTTGGTAAATACACGAAAAAGTCACTATGGAGTCATCTTTCAGATCCTTTCTGACTCGCTAAACATGAAAAGATTGCCGAGTTTTTCCTCTTGACTCGTTTAAAGTAAAAAAGAGGCAGTCATCTTTAAACTCTTTTCCGACCATATAAAAAATGAAAAGATCATCGGGCCGTTGTCATTTCAGGTTTGTTAATGGTAATGAAATGATGTGATATCGATCGCTTTTTTATTTTTTCGGGTCGGTGTCACTACTCACGAAAAGTACTCCTCGATCGTAATGGCCGAGCGGTTCTTTTGAGCATAGTTTTATACTTTTTCAGGCTCGAGAGACACAACTTTACGAAAAAGGACACCCCTAGAGTTTTCTTTTTGCTGTCTTTTCAAACTCTCTAAACATGAAAAGACGCCAAGTTTTTCCTTTGTCAAACTCGTTAAAACTTTAATGACATGGGTTTTCTTCATGATGACACCTCTCAAGCATATGCTATCCCCGTCAAGCTTGCCATCCAAAAATAACCGGGGTACTCGCCAGAAATGGTGGGGGAATAAAGGAACCATAATCATTTTCGTCGGCAGTATGTCGCTCTTGAACATGGCACTTGTCTGCATTCATGTCTAGGTGGGGACATCTCATCTTGTTTCACACTTGCCTCCGTGGGTTTGGGATATCCTATTTGACCATTCATCTGCTCATTACCTTGTCATCATGACCCCTGATCATTTGACATCAAATAATGCCAAATCGTTGTTGTGCTGCCCGACAATGTCAAGAAGAGTTTGACCTCCTGCAGATATCCAACCTCCTTCCGATATATCACCTGTTTACCTCTCTATCTCGTGTCAATCGATGTGGGAAAACATTAAGGCCCACCCTCATCAAGATCACTCTCCGTCGACTTCAAGCTCATTATCCAGGAAAGATGACCTAGAGACTTCATGGTACCCTTGGAGCATGCTTGCACCTGGCAGGTTCTTCGTATTCGACGCGAGGTTTTCATCATTGGCCTCCGATCGGATGATTCTATAGGTGTTCGACACCGGCTCATTGATTCACACGCCGTGGATTGTACCTATAGTACCTTGAGGACCATCATCATTATTGGTGGTACCTCTTGCGTATATTAACAGTTTTCATCATTGACTGGTAATCAGACGATGTTCATGCATGTTCAACTTCGACTCCTGTATTCACATGCTTGAACTTGTACTGTGTTTGGGTCGAGTTGGACCGTAAGACCCCGGATTGTGCATATTGAGATCCGGGTTTCATTTTGTGGATTATTGTAATCACTACATGACTCATTTCTTGGATGGTTGTGACCATGCCTAATTCCATTTATAGATCCTCATCGGATGGCTGTGCCCATACCTGGGATCTAGCTTTTATATACTCTGTTACGGATGGCTGCACCCATACCACATATATCATGTACTTGAGATATCAGTTGTACTTCTTTACGCAGGTTCTCTGATGGCCGTGTTTTCAGTCACACACGTTCTTGTAAAGCATTTCACCCCTCTCTCTCTCGGGCCTCATGCTTTAGAGGGCATCTGTTACACAGTAATTTTTCACCGTTTGTCACCATCCTTGTTACCCCTTTTCTACACCTTAGAGAATGCATTCCAGGACTTGTGAGAAGTGACAAGACTTGAAACCGCTTGCATCATTCCCCTCTAAACATGAGCTTCACATGCCCTGAAGACATCTCCTGCAGCTTGCCCATAAAACTAGCCCTTTTTACATTAGCGCGGGACCACTGTGTCCTTCCCACGCCAATGTGGAAAATCCTCTAAAAGGGGCGCACTATTAGCGCTCTGTCCCAGAGTCGCAATCGCGCCAACCTATTTGGGCAAAGTTTCTAACCAATCAACCTCTGAAAGTTCTCTCCAACTCATTCACCAACTGAATCTATGTTAAGTGAGGATGTTTTGGCTTCGAATCTCCTTGAATGGAAAGTAGTTTGCCACCCTTCCATGGAATTTTCCAAGTGATGAAGCCAAATCCATGATTGTTGTGATTGATCCTATCTCTTCCTCTTTCATCTATAAAAGCTTGTCTCCATGCCTTGAACAAGCTAGTGGTAGTGGTAATAATATTGGTGCTGAAAGGAAGATATCAAGAGATTAGAGTTGCAAGAGCCTTCTTTGTGTCCATAAGGCTTAACCTAAGTGAGGAGATCTTGTCACCAAAGAGAGAGAGGCTTGTCCCTCATCCCTTCAAGCTTTGCAAGACTTGTGTAGCTGAGCACCCAGCCAAAGGAGGACTTGACGTCAGGACGCTGGTTGTATTCTCCTTTGTTGATTATTAATAATAGATGACTATCATTATGGTTCCACTCTCATTGTCTATGTAATGGTTAATGTTGAGATATATCCTTCCTGACTAATGTATAATTGCATTTATTAGATTTCACGCTTGTGTTTGTGTTGGTCTCTTTGTGTGCAGGTGTCCATTCACGGAGATCATGGGGGATTGTGACCGGCCAAAGCAAAGGAGCATGGGCGTCGTCTCTTCTACGAACAAAAGCGTTGGAATCCAAGTAGGTCTTCATCACCTGCCTTTTATTTGCAATTAGGGACTTGCGTGGTAGCATTGTCTGATTGTTGCTAGACCCGTTCTGGGCTAGTAGGGATCACCTCTATCTGTAGAGGGGATTTACCTCTCCAAATGCATAAAAAAAGGTATGGAAATGGAGCTAAGGAAAACGCCTCTTACCTGGAGCCGACGAAATCTTGAATGGTTGCATGGATTGGCTGTAATCACCACCTGAAGTTCGCTCCCGAAATAGACCACTACTACTATTCAAGAGGTAAAAAGTAAAAGTAATTTTATTTTTTACATTTTCACCATATTTATAGACCTTTTGACTTATTTTTAGGTTTAAAAGGGTTATTTTTTTAATATTTTAATATATTTTTTGGTCGAGAATGGATTTTCGCTTACTTCTTGTACAACGACAGGTCTTTTACGCAACTTCTATGGTGAAACGAGTTGTATTTTATACTTTTTCGGACTCGGTAAATACACAAAAAAGTCACTATGGAGTCATCTTTCAACTCTTTTCTGACTTGCTAAACATGAAAAGATTGCCGAGTTGTTCCTCTTGACTCGTTAAAAGTACAAAAGAGGCGGTCGTCTTTAAACTCTTTTATGACCGTATAAAAAATGAAAAGATCGTCGGGCTGTTGTCGTTTCAGGTTCGTTAATGGTAACGAAACGACGTGATATCGATCACTTTTTTACGTTTTCGGGTCAGTGTCACTACTCACGAAAAGTACTCCTCGGTCGTAATGGCCGAGCAGTTCTTTCGAGCATGGTTTTATACTTTTTCGAGCTCGAGAGACACAACTTTACGAGAAAGGACACCCATGGAGTTTTCTTTTTGCTGTCTTTTCAAACTCTCTAAACATGAAAAGACGCTGAGTTTTTCCTTTGTCAGACTCGTTAAAACTTTAATGACATCGGTTTCGTTGTGATGACACCTCTCAAGCATATGCTATCCCCGTCAAGCTTGCCATCCAAAAATAACCGGGGTACTCACCAAAAATGGTGGGGTAATAAAGGAACCGTAATCATTGTCGTCGGCAGTATGTCACTCTTGAACATGGCACTTGTCTACATTCGTGTCTGGGTGGGGACATCTCATCTTATTTCAAACTTGCCTCCGTGGGTTTGGGATATCCTATTTGACCATTCATCTGCTCATTGCCTTGTCGTCATGACCCCTGATCATTTGACATCAAATACTTCCAAATCCGTTGTTGTGCCACCGACATGTTCAAGAGAAGTTGACCTCTGCAGAATACTCAACCTCCTTCCGATATCTCACACAAAACATGTTATACCTCTCTGTCTCGTGTCGATGATGTGGGAAACATTATGGCCCACCTTCGATCAAGATCACTTCCTGTTGACTTCAGCTCATTATCCAGGA
>APFE030490597.1:0-20876 GCA_000404065.3 Pinus taeda
AATCTAAATCCATCATTACCTCAATTCCTCTAAAAAAAACTCAAATTAAAATAGTTTTAGGTGGATAGTTTCAAATTCTCATATTATAAATATAATAACTCGCTAAAAGGAATTTAAATTTCTTATAATAATTTGAAATGGTAATATTATAAATATATATAACTAACGTTACATCGAATTTGATATATCAATACTATAATTTTAGTAAACGGCTGAGGGGTAGGCAAGTTGGTTTATGTGGGGTTGAGTCCCAACAACTCATGGGGATGGGGAGTGGTTGAGGATGGAAGCATCCATATGGGAATTAGAAAGACTATCCCATTGGTAGGTAAATCATTCTTCCATTTAATATATGATTAAGAAAATAGAACTTAAAACCAACATTGATTTATGCACACACTCCAATCTAAATCTATCATTATCTCCTATATTCTAAAATAAATCCCAAATTAAAATAGTTTTAGGTGGATAGTTTTCAAATTCTCATATTATCGATATAATTACTAACTATCTAACAAAATTTGGATTTCTTATAATGATTTGAAATGGTAATATTATATTAGAGGATGCAAAATATGTTTGGGGAATTAGAAAAACTATCTCATTGGTGGGAAGATCATTCTTCCATCAAATATACAAGCGGAACTTCATTAAGAAAATATGTAGTCTTTTTCACCGGAATACGGCCATATAATTTCAACCGAGAATGTGATTTTAATTATAGATGAAACAATTATAGATGAAAATAATTTCCACCTAGAATGTGGTTTTTTGTTGTTTAAAATATATTTTTGAATACATAGATGGATTAACCACCCTGAAAAAACCCATTGGGAACTCAAATTATGAGGATTAAACTAATTAAACTCAAGCTTTGAAAATTTCTATCGGATTTTGGTTAAAATTAACGTGAAAAAGACCATTTCGTCTATAAGTTAGACTCTGTGTTAATAAAATAGAAATTTTAAAAACTTTTGGTCCACAAAGATTATGGCGCTCAAACTTAGCATTCCAAAAAAACCTTTCAATTACGAAATTGACCAAAAAGAATGGTAATATATATATTATATTATATATATATATATATATAATATAATTAATTTTGAATAAATCAAACATAAACCCAAAGAATAAATCAAATGGAAAAGAGTATCTTTGATTCTAAAAATAACTATACTAAAAATATTTAAAAAAGATATTGAACTATTTTAAATTTGTATCCATTGTTTTAAATCAATTTTACCTAAAATCGAATATAAATTCATTAAAAATGCAAATTCAAACTCTATAATCTATGTAACTAACTAAATTATAATATAAATAATCCTAGATTAAGGAGGTAACTAATTAAAAAAATCATTCAATCTTTTAGATTGGAGTATAATAGAGATGTTGTATTGTAATGTAATACACATTTTAATTAAACAAAAATAAATATGGTCCATGGTATTCATGTGGAATCTTTAAACTAGCCTAGATCCATCTTAACTTTGGATTTACCAAGCCACATGAAGGATCAAATTTCTTGATATGCAAACCTGGTTTAGAGTGAAAAAACTTTATCCTCCTTCTCCATAAATCCATAACCAAAACAAATCTAATTAAATAATTCAAAATAAAACTCAAACTTTTATTCTAGACATAACCATTTATAAATATATTTTCTATTTTTTTTAGATAAAATATAATTTATTATTATTAAAATTACGAATTTAATCTACATGAGGTCCAACTAATCAATTAAAAAACCAAAAATACCGCTAAAAATAAGGAAAATAAGTTATTGACAAGCCCCGCCCCCCTGTATGAAATTTATATATAGACGAATCAAGGAATGTAGAGTCACACTCACTGATTTCTCACATCTCTCATTATCATTTCTCTGTTTGGAAATCTTCACTGTTCGCCTTTTCAAGTAGGCAGCCACACGAAGAACTTTCCCTTGCAATGGAAGGCAGGAAGATTCAACGCCGTGGTAGCGCTGGGGAGGCCTCTTCCAGCAGGCCACCGGGAGAAAGGAATCTACCGTCTGCACCAGTTCTTGTTCCTGCACCAGTTGTTCCTCAAATGACACCACAACGCCCACCAAGTTCGGATTTAATGAAACGACCTGGACAGGGTCGAGTCGGTGGAACTGTACATCTACTCGCTAACCATTTTAAAGTGTCTTTTCCAGACATTCCAGATTCGTTTCATTACGATGTAAGCAAATTTCATTCCAGGGCTTTAGTGGCTTCCTTCTGCTCTTTCTTGTCAGAAAATGTCTCATAGTACTGTGATTGTTGCAGGTGACAATTACTAATACTGTACGTGGCAGTCCAGATCGACGGCCTGTTAACAGCAAGGCTATCTGCAGGAAAATCATGGAAAAGGTCAAAGAAATGCCGGAGATGAATGTCAAAAACTTTGCGTACGATGGAGAAAAAAACATGTTTGCTATGGGCAGTCTCAACGAACAGAGGATGGAGTTCACTGTCATCCTTCATGGCCTTGACGGTCCAGGAAGGTAAGTAAATATCATTAAAGTATTTGTTCTTAAAACGCTATGGTTATAAAATGTTGTTTGAGAATGTATTATTATTATTTAATTTTAAGTTTATAAAGCGATATATATTTTATTTACATTGCTTTTAAATTTATAATATTTTAAGAGTAAACACATGTTTTTATCTATCAGGCTATTTCAATTTCTTTATTTTTATAGATATTAACAGTTATAGGTTTAAGTATAGTGATGTGTGGTTTGAGGGTAAGTTTACTTGGGCCAAGCTTGGGAGACAGTAGTTCAAATCTCATTGAGTACACTGGCCTGCTGTGGTGGATGCTCGAGAAGCAGATTTAGCATCCTTGCCTTGGTGGCACTCCCCAACTAGAAGCAGATTCCCCATCCCCTTGGTGTCATGAGAGTGGCTTTGCTAAAACCATAGGATTTTAGTGTGGCACTAGAGTAGTTGGGATGTACTCTTGGTATTATAGTGACACTTTGCTAAAACCATAAGATCTTGGTATGGCATGAGAGTAGTTGGATGTATTCTTGGTCACCTTGGTGGCACTCCCCAACAAGAAGCAGATTCCCCACCCCGCATGTATTCTTGGTCACCTTAGTGGCACTCCCCAACAAGAAGCAGCAGATTCCCCACCCCAGCCTTGGTGGCACCAAGGCTTTCCTAAAACCATAGGATCTTAGTGTGGCACCACAGTGATTAGATGTACTCTTGGTGTTATAGTGGGGCTTTGCTAAAACCATAGGATCTTAGTATGGCATGCTAGTCGTTGGATGTATTCTTGGTGTTACTATGAGGAATTGATCCTAGGTCTCCCATAGATTAGAACTTGCAGTTACCCATTCCCCATGTGGTTAAAAAAAAACAATTATAGGTTTAAAATGTTTATTAGAGATTATAGGTTTAAAGTGTTTGATCCTAAATGTTAGGGATTTAATTTAAATAGGTTACATTTTTAGAGTCTTGTTTTGGTAAAACCATAGGATTTTAGTATGTCCACTTGAAGGTAGTTGGATGTACTTTTGGTGTTATAGTGGTAGGTATGAGGATTGATCTTGGGTCTCTCATATATTAGGACTCACAGTTAAGGATTCACCATGTAGTTTAAAAAAACAGTTATAGGTTTAAAATGTTTATTAGAGATTATAGGATTAAAGTGTTTGAGAATGGAGTTCACTGTCATCCTTCATGGCCTTGACTGTCCAAGAAGGTAAGTAAATATCATTAAATAAATATCATTAAAGTATTTGTTCTTAAAAAGCTATGGTTATAAAATGTTGTTTGAGAATGTATTATTATTATTTAATTTTAAGTTTATAAAGGGATATATATTTTACTTAGATTGTTTTTAAATTTATAATATTTTAAGAGTAAACACATGTTTTTAACTATTAGACTATTTCAATTTCTTTATTTTTATAGATATTAACAATTATAGGTTTAAGTATAGTGATGTGTGGTTTGAGGGTAAGTTTACTTGGGCCAAGCTTGGGAGGCTGTAGTTCAAATCTCATTGAGTACACTGGCATGCTGTGGTGGATGGCCTGCTGTGGTGGATGCTCTAGAAGCATATTTGGCACCCCTGCCTTGGTGGCACTCCCCAACTAGAAGCGGATTCCCCCCATGGTGTCATGAGAGTGGCTTTGCTAAAACCATAGGATTTTAGTGTGGCACCAGAGTAGTTGGATGTACTCTTGGTGTTATAGTGACACTTTGCTAAAACCATAGGATCTTGGTATGGCATGAGAGTAGTTGGATGTATTCTTGGTCACCTTGGTGGCACTCCCCAACAAGAAGGAGATTCCCCACCCGAGCATGTATTCTTGGTCACCTTGGTGGCACTCCCCAACAAGAAGCAGCAGATTCCTCACCCCAGCCTTGGTGGCACCACAGTGTGGCTTTCCTAAAACCATAGGATCTTAGTGTGGCACCAGAGTCATTAGATCTACTCTGGTGTTATAGTGGCTCTTTGCTAAAACCATAGGATCTTAGTATGGCACTCCAGTGGTTGGATGTATTCTTGGTATTACTATGAGGATTGATCCTGGGTCTCCCATAGATTAGAACTTGCAGTTACCCATTCCCCATGTGGTTAAAAAAAACAATTATAGGTTTAAAATGTTTATTAGAGATTATAGGTTTAAAGGGTTTGATCCTAAATGTTAGGGATTTAATTTAAATAGATTACATTTTTAGAGTCTTGTTTTGCTAAAACCATAGGATTTTAGTATGTCTACTTGAACGTAGTTGGATGTACTCTTGGTGTTATAGTGGTAGGTATGAGGATTGATCCTGGTTCTCCCATAGATTAGGACTCACAGATTCACCATGTAGTTTAAAAAAACAGTTATAGGTTTAAAATGTTTATGAGAGATTATAGGTTTAAAGTGTTTGATCCTAAATGTTGGGAATTTAAATTTAAATAGATTACATTTTTATATAAATCTTACCAATCAATTTAGTAAATAGAATTAGGTTTTTTAGACAAGATGGCCTAAACCACCAATTTGCACAAGTTTGATGTTTGGCATAGTTATAACTTTAAAATATAAATTACTATTATTATTGTTATTATTGCAATTTGTACTTGGAAGATCTGCAGATCTGCAGGATTGATTCCAATTGTTACTATTATAGTTTTTAAGTGAATTATGCAATCCCTTAGCTTAAATCTATTGCAGATTCTCTGAATATTTGGGAATCATGGTAAAAAAACTGACTGAATCTGTAATCTACTTAAGAATGCCCCGATGTAGTCCCAACAAGCACTTCAAAAACAAACTATAGAGATTTGAGACTAAAACTTTTAGAAATATAATAAATCATTTTCATTATTATCCTAATAAATTAAGGAGATTTGAAACTGAAACTTATCTGGAACATGATATATGATATTTCATTTGCACCGGTATCCCCATTGAACCTCTATAGAAACTAAAATACAAATTATTATTATTTTAGTTTTTTAATTTGATTATACTGACAATATTTCTATCTAATTAGATTGGCCGGGGAAGGAAGTTCGAGAGACGAGGAACAAACAAAGAAAAGAAGAGTTGATATAGGGAAGGCATTTAGGGTTGAAATTGCATATGCTGCTAAGATTACAATGAGAAGTATAATAGCTGTTCTGAGGGGCGAAGTTTCCGATCATGCCCAATATGCACTTAGGGTTTTGGATATTATTGTGAGGCAACATGCTGCTAAGAGGTATGAGCTGCTTTCATTTTCTTATGTGGTTTCAGTTTTAGATGTCGACATTTCATTTCATTTTCTTATGTGGTTTCAGTTTTAGATGTCGACATTTCATTTTATTTTATTTGGTTGGATAAAATATTAATAAAAGGTTTTGTTTTTGTTGTTGCAGAGAAGCAATAATAGTGAGACAATCTATTTTCGATTGGCGCTTTGCCCGTTTGGTTCAAATAGGAGGAGGTGTTGAAGGATGCCCGGGGTATCATGTCAGTTTCAGACCAACTCAAGAGGGACTTACGCTTAATATGGGTATGTTTAAGTTGGTGTTTTAGTTTTTTTTTAATAAGGTGATTTAACACCAATCAGTAGAACGCAACCCACTGGACAAGCGGTGTGGGACTGATTATATATAGATCTCTTATGGTAAGGTAAGCGAAGGCTTTTTTTTAATAAGGTGTAGATTAATTAATTTGTGTAAAGTTTAATGTTTATTATATTTTAAAATTTAAATTTTATAAGGACACCACAATTTACTATGTTAGGTTTCTCCACTTTTATTTTGGTTACATAGGATTATAGTTACTTTTTTCCATGATGAGAGGTGTGAGTTTATGTGCCTGAAAATTGTCCCCTTTATCATGAAAATACGTTGAAATTTAGTGACTAAGTTGTCTAAGTTCTCATTTTGTGCAGATACATCAATGACAGTCCTTGTTAAGGCAGGTCCCGTCCTTGAATTTTTATTGCATAATCAAAATGTTGACCACGCCTATCACATTAACTGGATCAAGGTAGCTGTTATTCGAAATATGAGATTGGATTTTCAAATATGGTATTTTATTTCTAGCATTGGGTTTGTTGACCTTTTGTTATTCTTTGGCTGGCAGGCAAAAGAAGTACTAAAAGGACTACGCATTAAAACGATTCACACAAATTGTATCTCTAAAATAACTGGTTTAAGCGATCAAGGACCCAAAGATCTAAGGTATAAATCTAAACTAAGTACTTAGTTATTATTTATTTTAATGGTAGATTTTGGAAATATTTTAGTTATTATTTATTTTAATAGATTTTGGAAATATTTCAGAGTTATAGAATTCTGACTATATGAAATAGAATTCTGACTATTTGCAATCTAGTTAAGCTTAATAGGTATTTCGTTAATACCAAAGAGTTTCGCTATCTTTTTGTGTGAAGTTTTTCAATGAAGCAAAGAAATGAAGGCAACCAGGACAATGAGCCTCAATATTTCGAAATAACGGTGTTCGATTACTTTCAATCAAAAGGAATTTCTTTAAATATTTCTGCTGATCTTCCCTGCTTAGACGTAGGCAGAAGAAATCGTCCCAACTACCTTCCACTGGAGGTTAGTATGATAATCTTCTTATTGGATATTTCAACTATGCCTTGTTAATTTTTCAACTATACCTAATTGAGTGAAAATTAACAGTGTGTTTTCCCTCTGTTAGCTTTGCCATCTACTCCCAGGACAAAGATATACGAGGTCTCTAACTAGCGCACAACGCCAAGGGCTTGTACATAAATCCAGACAAACACCGGCTCAGCGGAAGCATATTTTATTGAGTGTAAGTGATTTAATTTTTAGTGATCAATTGGATTTCTTCGTCTAGTCATTGTCATAAGGGTATCAAGTCTTCGTCTGGTCGTTGTCAAAATTGATATATTTCATTATAAGATTTTAATATTTCATTAAAGCAAGAAAATGTTACATTTAATAGATGTTTTCCATGCACTCTTGAAGGAATCCTTTGCCAAACAAAGTTCAAAAGTCTAGCTTCTTTTTAGCTAGTGATAAAAAAACATGAATGTGGGCTATGTGAAGAGGTAGAAGGTCTACAAATATAGTAACATATATAAATAAAAAATGTATATTTTTTTTTATTGAGGGGAGGAATTGTTTGCATAGTCAAAAGTGGTAGGAATTTCTTTAATTTTTTTTTAAAAAGTTTTGTAAAAATAGTATTTGAATCATTTTTTAAAGTGGAAATAGATTCATCACCATCAAAAATTTCTAGGACATCTAAAATTAGAAAATTTTAACAGTTTTTAGGTGGATTTACAAATTCACATAATAGTTAAACTAAAAGTAAATAAATATGATAATGGTAATTATGTTTCTATAAATCCAATCATCTTGCAAATAAAATAAGATGAACATATTCCTGTGCCTTTTCATTTAATTTCCTTTAATCTTCTAACTGCCTATAGCCTAAGTGCCTATAGCCTGGTCACAGCCTGCCTTAGATAGTGTGTCTCCTCTAGCCTGCTCACAGCCTGCCTTAGATAGTGTCTGCCAGTGATTTTTTCTTATAAAAATTAGAATTTTTCATGTCATACTCTAATCTCTTTTATTGTGGATGACAAACAAATTGTTAACTCTTTTAACCATGCAGGCAATGGAAAGCAATAAATACAACTCTGACCCAGTATTTCAAGCCTGTAATATAAATTTTGACGAGCAGTTGCTACCTGTAAAGGGTCGAGTTCTTCCTGCCCCAGCGGTAAACTTCTCGCAATATTAATTAAACTTCTTCCCGCAATTTTCTGTTTTTAACTATTCACTAATGTTTGGTGATCTTGCCAGTAAATTTCTTCCCAATTTTCTGTTTTAAATATTGATTAATATTTGGTGATGTTGACAGCTGAGGTTTCGCAGTAGGCAAGAGATCCCATCGAATGGACGTTGGAACTTTAACGATAATGTATTTATGACTTTGAAAATTGAAGGTTGCAAAGTTTTATTTCAAATTATTTTTCCATATCTAAACCACCTATTCTCAGGTTATGTTCAAAGGAGCTAGCGTTTCGAGATGGGTAATTGTTAATTTCTCGATGCCTAAGTATGCAAGACATGAAATAGAGCGCCTAGGTCGTGATCTCCAAAGATGTTGTAACAAAAGAGGAATGGTACGTAACTTTACTCACAATTTCTAATTACCAGTATATTTGTCTCGTAAGATTTGAAGTTTTTGTGATCTATAATATAATAAGTATTGGTATTAATTATATCAATATTATTGAAGTTTTTATGATTTATAATATAACAAGTACCCATATTAATCAAATCAATATTATTGAAATTTTTGTGATCTATAATATAATAAGTATTTATATTAATCACATCAATATTATAATTATTTGATAAAATTTTCGAACTAATTAATATATTTCATCTCATAACCTGTCCCTTACATCACATAATTTCTGTTGCTTTATCTTATTGCAGAGAATGGAGGAGTATATGATCACATAATTTCTGTTGCTTTATCTTATTGCAGAGAATGGAGGAGTATATGGCGATCGTGGAGGAGAATCCGGAGGACAGAAACAAGAAACCCTTTGAAAGAGTGATGGCGATAGAAAATCGTCTACGGGAAAATTATAATCAGCCTCCTGAGCTTATAATTTCTATTTTACCGGAAAGAAAGACATGTGATCTCTATGGTGATTTTTTTAGTTAATCCTGCACTGAATGATTTTAATTTTAATTTTTTTAACAAATTCAAAAATTGTTAAAAATTTAAAAGCAGAAACTATAAAAAAAAATGAGTTAAAATACATTTGGTTATTTTACAAGTTTTGTTTACTTGTCCCAGCGCCATGGAAGAAAAGGTTCAATATGGACTGCGGAGTGGTGAATCAGTGTATATCGCCTATTAAGGAAAAGGTTAAGGTCAACGAACAATATTTCACGAATATCGCTATGAAGATAAATGCAAAGGTACCTTTTTTCATGTTTGTTAGGGTTATTAATATTTACAAATTTATTGAGTCATGTGGAGTATAATTTTACTCAATTCAATTAGGTTTGGAGTATGGGGTAAAACTGTTTTTGTTTGGGTAAGAGTTCTTCTTCTTCGAAGTAAAGAAAAAGGTTAACCCCTCAAGACCCAGAGGCATCTGGCAGGAGTGAAAGCCTGCTCCATTATGGATCACTAGCGGCTTATTACAGGTGGCTCCGTTTTCCTTGATAACAGTGATGAGTTAAACCTACATTTTGGGATAGCAGCCAGAAATGGCTGTCCTCACTGTTCTTTTCTGGCTGTCCTCACTGTTCCTTTGACACCTAAATTTGATAGATTTTACCACCTTCCAAAAAAAACTCAATTGTACTGTTATATAATGATTTTTTCACCACTGACTTAGTTTCCAATCAATATAATGTTTTCACTAACTATTACCAAAAAAAGGTAAACTGGAATGATTTTTTTCACCATTATTGTATTTTTTTGTTGTAGCAGTTGAATGGCATGAACAGTGTGTTGAATGTGGAATATGAAAAAAGGATACCTAAAATATCGGCGATACCAACCATTATTATTGGGATGGACGTTTCACGTGGATCTTCTGGGAATATAGATTCACCTGCTGTTGCAGCTGTAAGTGGACTCTCTATTTATTTATTTTATTTTGTATCACCAAGTTCTCTTATAGTCGTGTTTATGAAATGTTGTGTTAAATTTATAAACAAATTGTTGGTAGGTTGCTTCCTCGAGAGAGTGGCCGTTCTTTACAAAGTATAAAGCTTTCGTAAGACTTCAAAAACCCAGGTCTGAGATCTTTGAGGAACTTTACAGACAATATTTTGCGCCGAACGGAGAGGAAAAGGACCTTGGCATAATCAAGTAAATCCGACTTTTTTTGTTTTTGTTTTAATATCGAACTAATTTTATATAGAGGTCAATTGTATTTTTATTTTTTTGCAACTGTTCCATTTATATCAATTACAAATTCTGAAAATATCTTGAAACTGTAAGTAAAGAGCTTCATTATATCCCGTTTCAGACATGTATAATTGATGAACAAAAGCCACAGTTGATTTTGAACAAAAGTTGGCAGGGACATATGTATAAGGAAACTCTCATATGGTTCAAGTAAATATTAGATCTAACATTTACGTTGGTTACACAGTCAAGTATTAAAAGATTTTTATAAAAGCTCCTCCCGGAAACCAGAGCAAATGATCATCTTCAGGTATGTGGGGCAAATGTTGAATTATGTTTGGTTTTTTTCAACACTGCGTTTCCTGCAAGCTATGGTTATAAACATATCTGTAGTTTTTGTGCTACCCAAACTAAGTTAAAAGTATGTCATTGATGGAATGTTAAGTATGTCATTGATGGAATGTTTTTTTACCATTTTTCAGGTTTTTGTTTTTCCTTTTTTTTAGGATATTTTTGTTTTTTGTTTTTTTTTTAAAAGGATATTTTTCTTTTAGGTTGAGCTTTTAGCTAAATGTTGCAGTTTCACAATGAAGAGGGAATCTCATATGATAGTGGTTTTTTCAACGACTTTTATTTGGAAATCAAGAAACTTTGATAAACACCATGAATATCTGCTTAATTATTTTTCATATGACCAAGCTTAATTATTTTTCATATGACCAAGCCACAATGGGTACCAAACACTTATCATCATACTAATTCCTAAATTTTGTTTGGATGCCCCACCATTCAATCCTTCCCTACTATTCTCCCTAGATTTAGTTTGGATACACCATCCAAATAGAAAATCCATCATTCCCTAGTATTCTCCCCTCCTGTTAATTATATAATATCTATATATAATTATATTAATAATAAAAAATGTTGTTGTAACAAGAAAATAGTTAATTCAATGTTGTAACAAGGTTTTTCCCATATCTTTTCCAGGGATGGAATTAGGAATCTCAATTTGGCATCGCCTTTGAACTTGAGTTGGAGCATTTTGAAGGTTTTTATTTAACACTAGTTTTCTATTTTTTTTTCTTCCATTAAAAATTTAGATTCTTATATGATATGATTTATTGTTATTGATTTTAAATTATAAATGAGGATTTATATAGACATGTGACTTTTTGGAGTGTGGTTTTGCCCAAAAATTACATTCATAATTTCCCAAAAGAATCATCACACAAGACTATTTCACTAGAGAGGGGACACAAATGTACAACCAGGTTAATTATGTTCTCTTTCAACTATGCTATTCAAAATAAAGTGTTTTGATTTTAATAATTATATTAAAAAATATCATAATTTTAGAGTTAATTACTAACAAAAATGTAATTTGTATTGCTATGTTACTAGTCACATATTTAAAATTGTTTTATTAAATAGAATGTGATTTAACTATTTATTAATTTAAAATTTGTGTATGATATAAGATAAAAATAACTTATGTGTTTTGATGCAGGGACAATTGTGGATTCTCATATTTGTCACCCTAGAAATTTTGATTTCTACTTATGTCCTCATAATGGGAAAATTGTAAGTATTTGATATGTATTTTTTATATTATATATTATATATAATTCACATTTTTATAAATAATAAATTTATATTGTGTTGCAGGGAACTTCAAGACCAATTCATTACCATGTATTACTTGATGAGATTGGGTTCACTATGGATGAACTTCAAAGCCTCGTTCATGCTTTATCTTATGTGTAAGAATTAAATTTTAAAAAATAATCTTTGATATTTGATATGTAAAATTAATTTAAATTATTTTTATGATAGGGTTTTAAATTGTTTTGTTCAAGGAAGTTCAACAACAATCTCTTGAGGTTAAGATGCTAACATTCCTGTAAAATCATAATTATATTTTGTACTTACACTCTTTTAATTATTTAATATATATGATCTAAATTTTCCATATTTGATTATGATGTGTAGTTGCTCCAATAAATTATGCACATCTAGGAGCATCCCAAGTGCAATAATCATGCAATCATAAGAAAGAAGTGATTGAATTGTTCCTCACCTCCCAACAATGGATGCTAAAATTGTTGATACCATGTATTTATGTTAAATTCTCTATTTTTGTAAAATCACAAATTATATATAAACTTTCAATGTTGCATCTAAAGGTTTTCTGCTCTATGTTTTCATACCTACCACAAGACTCCATATTACTTTGTTTTTGACAATTTTTTGTTGTTGAAATTATCCATAATATATCATTATGAATTGATTTTATTATTTATTAATTATTAATATTTAAAATTATTTATCTGCAATATGATTGGTTCAGGTTTTATTCTGTAATGATTGTTATTACAATTTTTTCACAACACATTGCCATGGGGATAACTGAAGTTGCAATATTTATGTCATGATCTTTTGATACCTAGATTTTGTATTGTGAAGCTTTGTGGGAAACCAACAAAAATTAAAATAATTGAAAATTACACATTGACTATCCATTAATACCCACTATAATTTAAACAAGTATTTGCATAATAATATATTTATTATCAACTACTTCCCAACTTAATTTAAGCAGGTATTTGCATATAAAATGGATAGGAACAATATGTAAATAAAAATGCATACTTGGGGTTGTTACTTTAATAAGTAGAGTGTTTTCTTCCGCACTTTAATAAGTAGAATAAAAATGAAAACGTGTAATCTAAAAATGTAAATGTGTAGACATTTTAGTGGTTAATACCGATCAAAATTTATGCAAGTCTTTTCCCCTTAATAGAAAATTGATTTTCCAATCTCATATACCAATTTGTAATTTTAGGAAACTTTATTAACCCTTAATTAATAAAATGTAAATTTAAACATATTAAATTACCTTTATAATTAAATTATTTATAAACAAATTCAAAAATAATTAAATATTGTTAGTTAACTAGTAAGATAGATTTGATTATCTAATTAAATTAGTATAAAATTTTCATTTAAACAATGAAATGAGAAAAAATCATTAATAATTAAATGAAAATTACTCTAAATGATAATATTTATTTAACAATATATTAAAAATAATTTTAAACACTAAAAAATTTAATATAAATTATTTAATTCATTATATATTATTTAAAAAATGAACTTCCTTATTATTATTACTTAGATATTTATTATTTATTACAAAATAGAATAAAAAATGATATGAATGTTTATTAATATTGAGTTTAGACAAGTTTCCATAAGTGTGGGGACTAAAACTAAATTCACTATCAATTATTAATATTGGGCAATATTTCTTCATTTTATTTTAAATTAATCAATTTACTAATAAAAAAATATTTATTTACTGTTCACTCTAATAATTAACTTTAATTAAAGTGAATTCTAAAATAAAAAGATTTTAAAGTTAGTTTTAAAATAGAAAGGATCTTATTTGATGACTTACACATGTTTGATATCAGAAATATGCAACCTTTCTGACCAAATACTACAAACAAATTTGATTACATTAATATCTCAATCCTACATATTTCCATATGTTGCTTTATTTCCGGTATTTATGTCTATTTAGGTCTCATAAATACGAAGTACATGGTTTTTATTATTTATGCAACATAATTTTAATGAGTGCCTCCACTATATCAATGAGTGGATAAGAAAATAACTCTCAATATTGTTTTAGATATTTGTAAAGGAGTTATCATATTTTTTTTAGGTTAATCATAAAGGATTTCTCACTCTTACATTGGAGTTCACTCTCTATAGAGGACGTGATTGTTATAAAATTTTTGTGAGAGTTCAAATTTCGTTGGCATGTATCACATTGTATGTAAAGTGGATAAATAGAACATTATATGCAATGAGGTGATGGACATGCCATGACTATTGCTAATCATGTTACATAGTCGAATATCTCAACAAAAAAGCATGATTATATTTGGAGAAAGAAAATATAACTACATAAAACATTACTTTTGGAAAAAAAAAATATAACTACCTTTGAAATCTATGTTCATGGATTACAAATGTTACCTTCTACAAATATGATGTGGCATAACTGAGTTTGGTAGCATATTCTATTATACAAAAACATTGTAATAATTGAAAAGCAGATATGCATAATAGAAAGAGTTCAAGGGATGCCTTGGCAAGATCATAATTGGAAGATATAATAGAGGGACATTTTATATATTTTTCACCTATTGATGCAAATAGAAATAATGTCTTACAACTCCCAAAACAAATTTGATTTCATTATAGTTGTATGTATATCATAGTAGTAGCATTAAATAAATCTAATTGCAATCTATTGATAATATTTATACTCTTATTAAGGTTTCAAGACAAGGCAAGAAGCTTAACCTTCATAATGAGGTTATTAGAGAAAAAAGGTGTTTCAATATAACATATGATTGAAGCTCTTTGTCTCTGTAACTCCTTTGCTTCTATATAAGTTTGCAATATAACTCACATACAACAAGTCCTCCCCACACAAATAGGGATAATTATGGGGAAATGAATAATGGCGATAAGAGATTCCCCTGAAAACAAGTATAGTGATAGGATGGAAGGGGAAATTTTAAAGTAATGGGAAAATGAGTCTTGTTTAAATGATCTCCTTGCCCTATTATATCTGATATCCCCTATCACTAACGTGAATTCCATCCCTAATGTGAATGTAGACTTTATGTGAACACTTCTTCTTACCCAAAGTTAACCTATTTTTTTGCTTGTTGATGGAGTTCAGTAACATGCATGTATTTGGAACATTACTCTAAGATTGATGGGAACGAAAACAATGAGACAAAAACAATGTGGAACAAAAAAGTAAGCTTTGCAAAGGATTTTTTATGCCTGAGTGCCAAAACTATGTATGTTGACTGAAGCACAAAGAGTGTTGGAGACTAGATGTAGTCGAGGTAGAGACAATTGAAGTATCTGTGTAGAGAAAATGAGAAGGGGTTGTAGAAAGGCAATACACTAGAGTCACAATTTAGTTGTAAGACTAGAGTAGGTCATTATTATTAGTTTGAAAATTGTAAGAAAAATAGAACACTTGAATGAAGTATAGGGTTGTAATTATAAGAGGTTGGAGCCTCCATGTTGAAAAGTGCAACTAGGTTTAGTCTTCATAATGACATGTAAATATGATTTTATGTAATAAGATGTAAATAACAAAAATAAAACTATTATATTGACTTGCTTCATGTGTTTCATGAGCAAGGGATTTTTTTTTGAGTGAATATTTCTATTGAGAGTCTTTAGGATTTATTTGTCATCTAGTCATAAAATGCTAGAGTCATTGTCATGTAATGAATTCATGTTACACATTCTAAAATGTCAATTTTGTCTATGTAAAGTATCCTCCAAGAAGTTGTCATCTATCCTCTTCAAGTCGGCCTACAACGATGAAGGAAATCTCTAGAAGAAGTCAACCTACCTCCAATAGTCCTGTCGACCTAAAGGACATTAGAATAAGTGTATATATAGCCTACTCGACCTCACTTGAAGACAAAAATTACATCAAGCAACTCGAATTAAATTTACAGAAGTCGAAGTGCGAAGAAGATAGAGCGAAGAAGATTCTTCTAGCTATTGTGAAGATAAGGTTTCTTCTTGAAGTGTGAAGATAAATATTCTTCCAGGAAGTGCGAAGATAGGGAAGTGAAGGAGTTTCTTCTAGGGCAGTGTGAAGAAGGGTTTCTTCTAGGGAAACAAAGGGAAGGATTCTCCTTGGAGGCTGAAATAGAAATCTAGAGACCAATTTTCTCTAGAGGAGACCATTCAAGAATTAGAGCTTGAGAATCTCTAGAGGAAGTCAAGAAAAGGCAGTGTGAAGGACATAGACGAGGGTTCTCTAAAAGGAGCCAAGGAGAGCACTTCAAGATAAGAAGAGGTGATAGGTTTTGGCCCTTGTTGAGAAGCCTACATACTATGTCACTTGTCTTTTATTATGTATATTGGTAATTTTCTTAATGAAGATAACACATTAATAAGATAACAAATAAAATATTACAAGCTAAGAAGCAAAAGTATATCACAATAAATTATTGAGCAGAGAAATATAAACTCTGAATGCCCTAGATTTCTCAACATGGTATCAGAGCTTAGGTGTTGAAGACAAGAAGGGGAAGTCAAAGAAAGTAGACACACGAGAGTCAAACTTCAAATAAGGATCAAAGAAAGTCAAAGATCACCAAGCAAGAGATATAGATCTTCATCAAACTAAAACCCTAGATTGAAGAGATACATTCTAGCAAGAGTCTTGAAAGAAGGAAGCAGGAAGAAATACTGAAACCATAGAAGCACTTCAGAGATCATCACATCATCAAAGAAGTGTAAGCTCTTCAAGAAATAAGAAATACTAGAACATTCAAATAAGGATCGTGAATCAAGCTCTCTCTCATCAAACACTCAAATAGAAGATCCCATGTTAACATCAAGATTAAGGAGGAAGCAAGAAATAATAACTAAAGCAATTCTATGACTATATTTGATAATATCAAAATGTATGTTTGCAAGGAAAGAAATAAATTGGTCGGGCTATAAACTACCTTGCATGGAAGAAAAGGGCAAACCTAAATCTTATTGAAAATGAAACCAACCCCAAAGGAATATACTCAAGCACACGCTAGATATATGAAGGGAGAAGTGAGTGCCCAAAGGATTCTTATAGAATCTATAAAAGACTCTCTAATCGCATATATATCAAAGTTGGAGACTGCAAAAGCTATATATGACAAATTAGTAGAGGTATTTTCTGTAAGTACTGCAGGAGAAGTAATCTCATTAAGGTAATAAATCTACAAACTAAATATATCCAAGGAACATGGATTACCCTCATACTTCATGAGGATATCAAAAATTCGAGATCAACTACAAGAACTCGGAGAAGTTATGTCTCATAGGGAAATGACCACAATGGTACTAAACGCACTACCGGAAGAATGGGGTAACACCACTTGAAGTTTATATGGTAAGAAAGAGACTACTTCATTTCAATATCTATGGTCAATTAGTAAGATCAAAGAAACTAGATTAAGGCAAAGGTTGATGTTTGAAAAATGAGCAGAATCAAGCATATGCTGCTATGACAAAAAGAAAAGGGAAATTTTGAAAGTTTGGTCCTCAAAATAAAAGGAGGACCATGGATAAAGTAAGATTCTATGAATGTCAAGATGTTTGGCACTATAAAAGAGATTTTCCTAGTCGTAGTAAGGACAAGAGGAATAGGGAAGAAGCCCACATTACTAAAGAAGTGAAAGAGCCCGATTCAAAGAAACCTAAGAATGAAGAAGTAAAAGATATCTGCTATGAATGAGATGATATTATTCACTAGAAGATACCTTTCACTTATAAGCTATAGATAGGATGCAATGTAAATAAGATATAACGCATCAAATTAGAAAATAACATCGTGATAGAAGCATTAACAGTAAGAGCTCATGACATGGAAACGGAAAGTACATCTGGAATAAATTGTTTAGAAAGAATAAAAATATCTTAGGAAGCCTCATTGATATCGATAGAAAGAAGAATAGGTCATCACTGACTAGGATCATCATGGTTAATAAAGAAAACATCTCTCGGTTGAGAATTTGTAACATCCTCAAGTTTCTCTGATGGAATGCTTATCAAAGGATTCACCGATTTAGAAAGGAAAGAAAAATTTTCATTAGGAATTCCAACTCGTGGGATTCAAGGAATGATAGCATGATGACATAATAAGAAAGCAAGGCTAAAGGATGAAGTTCCTTCGTTCAAATGAAGTTGCTACATGAATTCTGTATGACTAAAAGGAAGGGCGAGGTATGAATTCTTACATAAGATACTATGAAAGTCATGCCATAAGGTTGTATATAATACATATCACTATTTCCATCTTGGGAAATATGATCAAGAGAAGAAATGATCTCCTCCTTTGAAAGATTGGAGCAAAGCATAAGTCGCACTAGATGAAATCAACATGATATGTTCTCATATGAATCATGAGGAAGCTAACTACAATCAAGGAAATATTATTGAAAGCTCTTGGGAATGAAATGTGAAAAGATAGGAAGACATTGTGATAATATGCAATGAAGGTAGAAGGCATTCAACATGCAAATTCCAAGAAGATTTGACTAGAATATCTCTAGGAAGGATGTCAAAATTTTGATGGAAGTCAGAAAAAAGAAGAAGATAAAGACCCTTGATAATGGAGATCAGTGGGAGATGTGTCAATCTGCATGCAGGATGGTGATACCTATAGGAAGATGACATGGTGAAAGATCATCACAAAGGTAATTTTCATTCAAAGTGTTCATTTATTATTTTTGAAGTAATATCTGGATGGGCATATGTAGGAATTCTAAAGGGAAATCTGTGGATGACTTCCAAGAAAACCATATAAAAGGATGTAATGTCCTTTAGAAAAATATGACATGAAAGTAGAATGATATGAAGCAAATCCATATGGAAAATTTGATGGATCACTTTCTGATGAGATGAAGAAATGACTAACTTATGGATAAAAGTAATCGATGATATGTGCCCTGTGTAGAAGCTCTTAAAAGATGAAGACTCCTTGACAAATAATAAATGCATGACATTGAATGAAGGATCTCTTCAAGTGACTGATTACTCTAGGATCTCCACCTGAGGAGCTATGGTAGGTCCCTAGTTAAGAGGGAATCTGAAAAAAAGTTTCTTTCTGTTGATGGTTTTAGACTTGCCAACATTTAGGGGATCACCTCGGTATGAAGTCCCAACTAAATCTCACACCATTTGATGTGGGAGTCCCATCTAGTATGATGGACCGGTTGCCATTGTCATAAGGATTTTCCTCAACTCTTGCTTGTTAGCGTAAGAGAGTGGTCTTCTTTTCCTTTGAGAAGTGAGGTTCGCATGCCTGGTGAATGCTAGTCTACTTGTGTCAATTTTTCTTTCACTATAAGGGGAGAGGGTGAGAGTGAGTCCCAAGTTGGTTGGGATGAAGTGCCAACTCAGCTAGGAACACACAACACAAGAGGATGTGCACAACTTCTGGAGGAGCAATCGACACGAATGCAACAATCACAACACACAAAGTAAGATAACACATACAACACTCAATGAATGAGTCTAAATGAGTGAAATGATTGTCATAGCAAGATTTATGTGAAAGTTTTGTTTGGTGTTCGGGGAGGTAGCTACCAAGGGTAAGACAACGTTAACAACATATATAACACATTTCCATTAACAAATTATATATTACAACAAGTAAAATAATTCAATTGTTCAACACAGGTTAAAGCAACATGCATTACAAGTGTTCAATATTAGTCTTACAACAAGTACAATACATGTGTGAAAATGTGTTGGCATGTTAGTAGGTTTATGAATTAAGTGAAAGTTCCAAGACACATCATTACACCATATATCACTAACTCCGAGTGTCGGGCATTGGAGCCACTACTTACTCCTCAAAGAAAATATTACAAAATCTCTTCGCTATGTGTTAGGAGCTGAGGTGAAAAGTCCCTTGCATGTACAAATGAGGGGTATTTATAGCCAAGGGTGAAAGTGACCCTTGTGGTTGCTTGACTACCGTCATGACTATTTGGCTTCCATGACTTTTCGACTTTACATGACTCTTTGTATAAAACGTGGGTCTCTTGGACTTCCACGTTACATTACATTGATAGAAAACATAGCCCATAATAGAGATGTGGGCAACATGACTCGTGACATGACTCGACATCATAGTTCTGGTACATTCATGCTATTGCTAGAGTGAATGTCAAGCTACAGTGTTATTGGGTGATGGATGTCTTCATGGTGTATCACGGCTTCACCTCCCCATGGAAAAGTTCATGGAGTCTTCGATGGTCTTTGATTCGCTTGATGATGCTTAGGCACATTGCTTATTTCTTGCATTTTGGAAGGCTTGATAGGCTCGTATGTTTGTGAAAGGTGCATGTTCGTCCGTTTGTGAGCACATCTTGCATGTTTGCTCATCTATCCGTCCACAAACATAACTTTGAATGATGATCCTTTTGTGAGCACATCCCTTCACATGCATTGTTCATTCATCCATTGGTGAACTTGTGCTTCTGCATGTGCTCCCTTCATTCATCCCATTCATCATCATGCCATGTTTGTTTATGTACCTGCAGTCGCTCATGACAAGACAACATCAAATCCAAAAGCTCCTAGTCTACCATGACACATGATCATTTTGGATGCAGGTGACTGGGAGAGGTAGCCAGGGTATGAAGTGGGATGATGGCTCTGGGCGCTATTGATGAAAATTGCACAAGAGTCACTAAGTGATGAAGATGGGAAATCCAAGTCGAGAGTGACTGTCCACGAGGTCTGGCTTGCATGTAAGGAAAAGTTGTGCAAATTTTTGGAGGGATAGTCCACGCTACAGGAAGGAAAGGTAGGAAGAATCTACACAATTTTCGAAATGAGTAGGTAGCATGGGTTGGAAGACAAAATTTGTGCAATTTTCTAGAGG
>APFE030490600.1:0-11648 GCA_000404065.3 Pinus taeda
ATTAATTCATCAAAAAGATATTTAATAATAAAAAGTCTTCCTACTTTCATGATATATTATAATTGTTATTTTATTTGGTATATGTACAATTTATTGCTTCTATGAGGATGGGTTGGGTGCGGGTGATAATATGAGGGTGAGGTGGCTCTGATATTATGCAAAAGATTTCAGTATAATATCAGATCGTCTTATTAGTCCCTGCCTGGGACTATTAGCGTTCGATCCGCAGTTGACTGGCTATTAATTGATTCGTTGACCGTAAATTTGTACCGGTTATTTACTCTTTAACCAAAGTTTATGCTGGGCAGTTTCTCTGCAAAAAATTTTTAGCCAAAGTTTTCTATTTACCCTCTTATTGCCCGCATCACTTGCCCCGATGTTAGTTTAGTGTGGGCAACTTAATTTATCCTAAGTTTCAAAATTCGCGTGTGGACCTTGCATAAACGCAGCAACCTTATACTTTTCATCGTTCACTGACATGATTGTTTACAGCTATCGACATGTCTTCATTCCACCGCCCTCTATCTTCATTCAGGTTAGCAAACACATTGCAAATTCAGGTTAGCAAACACATTGTTCTAACACCCGCGCATGTTAGCAAATGTTTCAGGTGTTTCAAGAAGCTAAGTTTCAGGAGGAACGTGCAGCACAAGCAGTGGCAACAGGAGTTCCTGCTCGTGAGAGGGCATGAGTGGGAAGGAGGATATACCCCGTATTTCTCAGAGGTAACACTGAACCTGGGCACCAACAGAGAGCTTGGCTTCTCGTTTTCATATTTGCCTACATTTTTCCCTACGTTTTCAGTAGTTGGGTACACTCATGGGTTCCTGGATCTCCCCACCTTCATTTCTTCTTCTAACTTAGGGTCGCAAAACCACCAAACCTTAATATAGTGATCGAGGCTACCACTACAGACAACATAATCCATCCCTACATTCGATGTTGTGATGGCCTTCACAGGCCGGCAGTGGCCCTCTAAAATTAGAAAACACGAATGGGCAACAGCGTTATTCTCCAGACTTAGTCCTTCCTTCCAAACTCTGATTGTCGTATCTGCAGAGCCACTTCAGAGTAAATCTGTTATGGAAGCCAAGCATAGAATGGCTCCCTTGTGACCCCTAAGTATCCCAGACACCTGAATGTGCTCAACACTCTTAGTAATATCCCTTTTCCAAGCTATAATAGACCGGTTGCAACCCCCAGAGTAGAGAATCGATCCATCTGTGCTTAGAGCAAGAGCATTGACTGTCGATTTATGCTTATATGGCACACTACAACTCCGACCAGACACTGGGTAAAGTGGATAGTCTTAGCTTCGAATGAAAGGTTAAGATTTTATTTTGAATTTTCTTAGCGTTAGGGTTATTGGGTTGTTGGTGCATCACTTCTTCAGTTGAGGGTGCAATGGACTGAATTGTTTCTCGAGCCTCAGCTGAGTTGTTAATTTGTATAATTTTCTGGAGAGGGTTACCCTGTTAAGAGTACCCAGCTTTTTTTTTTTTCGTTTAATTTAATGGGTTCGATATTTATAGTCTGCACCACTTCGCAGAAACTGTTATTTATGCATCTGGTATCTATGAATCCAGTTTTCATGTATTTCCAGTTTTAAAGCTAATATATGAATGACTCTGTTGTTTTCCATATTTACTGGTGGATATTTATGGTGGAATTATCGGTTCCACAGAAATGTGAGATTTAGATGGCTAACTTTCCGTCCATTGTTGTTTGAACATAAACCCCAGACATTAGGTTTTCGATGAACACCCTTTCCCTAGGGGTTTCATCCTTTCTGTTCTAATCAATGTAGTTTTCTATAACAACCTTCTTATTCTACTTTTAGAATTTTCAATTGTTACAATTAAATCAGATTATTGTTGTACCTATATTGTGCCCATTCCGTCTTTACTATTCATTGTTATTTCCAGTCTTTTTTCTAAAAAATACCGGACTAGTTTACTCACCTTGTCGTTGCCATTTAATTATTAACTTTGTCTACTAGTCTATGTAAATGTGTTAGAAAACCTGCACAGATGAATCTAGCTAGTAAAGGTTGAACACACAGTTTTGCAGAGAAAAACACTAAAAGAAAATCGAAAGAAGAAAAGAATGATTCATTAGAAAATATGTTACAATGCTCATGATATAGCATTACTGGGTGAAGATCCCAAGGTAATGCACTATAGTGGTGATCAATGAGAAGACTCAACAACTACAACAAGTTCCGGAGATAACTAGTCAGTTGCGGAGTTAAAGAAGGAGCAAATCAAGGAGTAAATCATGCAAAAGGAATCTTGCATGCAATCCCATGCTCTAACTAAGGGTCCACATGTAGATGTGTAGTAGTTGCATGTAGTTTCATGCTTTAACTAAGAGTCCGCATGCAGTTGCATGTAGTTGCATGATCTAACTAAGAGTCTACATGTAGGTGTAGTAGTTCCAACAACGCCTTCCTAAAATTCATGGGATTCTAACTGCGTGCACAATCAGAAAGGTTACGCCTACCTACTTGATATCAAAGGCATTTTTATGACGGGATTCTAACTACGTGCACGATCAGGAAAAGGGTTTAGATAAATGGAATGATAATCAAGTCTAGGGGCCCGAATGGGGAAGATTCCTTGCGTCTGTAACGGTCAATATGTGCGCAGAAAATATGCAAATTCCTTTTGGATCCCACAACAGACTTTACGAGAGACATACAAATTTCCTCTGCGAGATTAACTACCTCGGACAAATAGAGCATACGTGCATCCCTGGAACATGCATTTAAAAGTTGTAATAATGTGTTAGAACCGTACTTCTTATTACTTAAGTGACAGTCAAATGAAAAGTCACAGCCAGTCATGTCTTGATTGCGTATTTATTAAGCAACTGAGGTAGTCCATTCCATTTTATGTAGAAAAAATAGAAATAACATAACCCTTGGTGGGTTCTGGCGTAGAAAAGCATTGCTACATCATGGCAAGGTCGCTTCACTGTTGAAATGCTGTTTATTGCTTCATGTTGTATCTCATACCGCTCAATTTAATTCATTTCTTAAAATTCACGAGATTCTAACCACGACGTGCACAATCAGGGTTTTGATGAATGGATTGATAATTAACCGGGCAGATTTGTATGGTGTAGCAGAATGTGGAGATATTTTTTTTAGGATAATGGTTAACTATGTTATCTAATTATTAGGGGCGGTAGATTAGTCAAATAATAGATAATTAAATTAAAAATATATTTGTTATATAATAATATAAAGTCTTCATACACAACCCTCGATGGCTTCTTTTCCACAAAAGCATTGCTATACCATTTTAAGCACGATTCCGAATTGAGACTGAGAGGAAAAACCATAAAACAATTGCCCACATTGCCGGGTAGGACATTGGACGTACCTGGTGGATTCGTACTTCTATTTAACATCTCTTTATGCGTTTTATATTTAGATCTCGGTATGACAGATCTACCTCTTCAGTAAGGGATATGTTTTATTTCTATTTTGTAATTTAATGTATAAAGGATATTTGTAATTTTTTAATGATTAATATGAATTTGATCTATAATATTTTAGAAAATATTAATAATTAAATATATGCATACACAAAAAAGATATGAGAGGGCATGTTTTAACATTTTAATGTGGAGAATGTGAATTATAAATAAAATATTTCAAGGTCAATTACATAAATACCAACCATGATCCATCCTAACTCCCCATCTACCAAGGACCCATAAGGAATTCACAAATTAATTCATGGGATAGTTTAATTGGCAATAGTTTTGTTATGAAGTATTATGTAAAAAATTAGATTCAAGGTTTAGATCGTCCATAAGTCAACGAAATAAAAAGAAAGAAAAATTAAAATTCATAAATTATATAAATTATCACCATTATGAAATTTTCAAATAGTTTAAAACCCATATTTGACTTCATGGAAGTTTTTATTTCTAAGTTGTTTCTTTGAAGGAGAGTCTTAATTTTGGATGAAAGAATGAGGCAATAACTATCCAAACAAATGGGAATGTTATGATTTTGGATGAAAGAATGATGTTAGAACTATCCCCACAAAAGCTAATGTTGGCACAAGGATTGTTTGGATGTTCGTTGGAATAGGTTTTGTCCCTAGAAAATGACACCCACTCTCAAACCTTCCCAATGAAATTTTAAGACCTAATGGGAACTAAACGCTACAAAAACCGACTCATGTGCACCATAAAATTACTTTATAGTCTATATAGAGAATAATATCTTACAATGACAATTAATGTATATGCATTTATATATCTCATCTTATTTTTGTGGAATAAGCATTCCATCCTTTGTAAACACTTTCATTCCATTCAATCACATTTTGTATTTCCTCTTTTGTATGATTGCATAGAGGGTGTTTTGGGTCCTTTCTCTCATACCTGTTGTACGATTACATCAAGTGTATTTGTATTAGTTCTTCTCATTCCTCTTATATGGTTGCATCTTGTATTATCTTTTGTTAGTTGGTGGGTGAGAGGGTTGGTGGGGGAAGGGGATTTTCATCCTCCCACAGTTAGGCTTTCCTATTACCTCTAGCTCCCCTATGGTCATTCGTCATGTCTCTAGGTGATTGTTTGATCCCGATGATGTTGGATTTCTCCTACCTCATTCCTTTTCCCCTCTCTATGTTGCACTTACTTCGAATTGCATCCAAAAATTTCAAATAGGTTTTTCAATGCATAGGGTGATGATTTGATCATCAAAGGATTGTTGGAGATTGTCTTCGCTTTCATTTACTATTTGTTTGCATCCATTTATGGAATATTTTGGAATATATAAGTGGCTTCCCATTTATGCCATAAGGCATTTCCCTATGTGAAGCATATGTGAGGTGGTGACTTCCTAATCACTCACAACTATCAACAACCATTGGATGATAATGGATGGAATTTTTGGAACTCATTCCAACGACAAGTGATGTATAGTTCTATGTTCAGCACATCCATATTATTCTCACTAGCCATTATATAGAGCACATTGTTTTAGTTCTATAATGGTTTCATGTTTTGATGGTCACAACTTTAAATTTGAGTATATCCCAATATTAAATACAATAAAAAAACAAAATGGTGCTTCTATGCCACATGTCATTGTTTGAGGCTTCCCTTTTTTCCTTATGAAAATTATATTACTGCTACTCGAGGTGGCCAAACAATACCTTTGAGGGAAAATTTGAGTGCACCTCTTGAGTGTTCCAATTTTCTGAGTTCTTATCTTTCCTTTAGGCCATTTCTCCTAGTCTCTAGGTTGTCTATGAATATCTAAGCAAATGGGACTTGGTCAATAAGATGGACACTTAAAGGAAAAGGAAAAAAGGCTAAAAGGAAATAGTGTTAGGAAAGGTAGCTATATGCTAAGAGCCCTCCTTAGAGGCATGTATACATGAAATTCCTATCTCTTGAAACCTATATGATCATATATGTAAAACCTCCACGCCATTACTAGGCATTGAAAGTCATTTCATGAATCCTTTCCACTTCCTTTTCCATGATTTTCCATAACATTTCATATCTTTTCCTTAGGAACCTAGAAAACACACTTTATCCTAGAACTTAACATACCTATAAGGGTAAATTGTTGTCCCCCCATGGTAATACTTAGGAAAATTATCATGGACTAAACATTGTTTTTTTAAAACATAGCTTCATATGCCTTTGCTACAACTGATGATTTGAATTCACTATCCTTTCTTAACAACTGTTGCTTGAAATTGGTGTTTTCTTGTTATATGTTACAATATTCCATGTTATCATAAGATACTATTAGTGGATCTTCATGACATCAAGTTGCAACGTGCTTGGTGGTAACTAATGTGATTTGAATATAGGTATATTAATATTTTTCTATGGTGGGAAATTTTTATTCTTTATCCATGTCATTTAAAGAGTATAATATATGTTCACTCTTTTCTTTGGTAATGAGAGATGAGGTACTGATTGAATCTTGATGTGTAAAAAAAAATTATAATATGAATGTTGTCATATATATTTTAATTTATGATCACCATAATAGGCATGATACATTTTTCTTTGAGTTGATGTTCTGGTGTAATAATTATGTTGTCAAACTATGGTAAACAAATGATTTTGTAATCCAATTACAAACAGTTGATGGTATAATTTATCTTTGACACATACCATATGTATTTGTTTCATGGTGCAACTTAAGTCCTTTGAATTATCTCATACATAGTTTATCTAACTAGGTTCAGATTTCATTTACAAACATCACATGAACAAGTTATTGCTTAATTTGAAGATCTTTTAAATTTGTTCACATGGATAGTTCAACATGCCAATCATATGTGCTGAACGGATCTTTTATCTTTGTGAGTGGTTAAGAAGTTTCCATAGTTAGTCCTACCCATAAGAAAGCATTTATACTAACCAACATTGCTATTTTAACTTACAATAAGATGATCTTTAGGATAGGAAACCTTTTCTTATTCTTTAAATAAGAGGGAAGCTCTCCTAGATGACAACGGGTTGCTACCCTACTAGTTTCCAATGAGTTCTCCCACTAGGATTAGGAATTTATCTTTCGTGGTCTCTAAATTACTATAGATATTCCACTAAATAGATCATCAGAACAGATATACTAAAATATTTTTGAAAATACGAAATTCACACTATGAGAGTTATTTTCTCCCTAGATTTTTGGATTTTATAATTATTGTTTATTGTGTATAAATTCAAATTATAATTATTGAGAAAATAGAGAAAAAATATAACAACCATTCACAAACCGCATTAACGCAAGATATGATATAGTAAACCTTTTCGAGAGAAAAACCAAGTTGGAAGGTGGGATTTCTTTTCTCTCTCTTTATCTAAATGGAAAATAGATGCAAGTAAAAAGGAATGAGACCTATTTCTCATGGGATACTAGAGAAAAAATATCCTCTTTATTTTCTCTCTATCCACTCCCATCTACTCTCCTCATACATGTAATAAAATGCACCAAAATTGAATGAAATCCCTTTTTCTCCTCATGACCCAATTATAACACAACTCGATAGCATACTAGTAGTTAAGTTTGACTCCTTCAATTCTTAACTAGAGTTACAATATTGACTCTTCTATAGTCTTCTTCTTCACGATAATTTGTCTAGACCCTTTTCCATGAATAATGAGCAAATGCATGGCATCCTATTGAATCATGGTGGTTAAAACATGAAGTTCGAATAGATTTTACATATAGATTATGCTTGAGGCAATTCTTGCACCATTAGAAAGGTATTTGTGTATAGAATAGGCTAGATGGTGTGATTCTTAAGAAGAAAAGTCTTACCATCCAAAAATGTTTCTTGATGTCTCAAACTATTTTCAGAATATTTTGGACACAAATTCACCAAACTTGGGCCTACTAGTAAAAATGGTCTTGTGAGCTGATTTCTCCATCTTTTCCATTATGAAGGCATCAATATGGATAACAAATAATATAACAATCTCCTTTGGATCACACCTCCCCATTTTGGGAGTATTTTGGCCCCCAAAATCTTCTACTGAATGAGGTGCAGTAGTTTTTCCTTTACCTTTTCCTAGGTGTACCATTTACCCTTTCCTAGGAACCATCCTTTTAGCCCAATCTACTAAAATTAATGTTACCCATGTTGAGTATTTTTGGACCACTTCACCAAGATTGTATCTTCTGTTAACTTTGACTGAGCATCTGGTGTGAAAACTTGTATTGAGGGTAGGACCTAATCCTCTTCTTCATTCAACATGGAAGGTTCATAGAGTTTCATATTCTCTACATTCACCACTAAGTAGATGTGTGTGTATGGATGTTATCTGCCACTTTTTTCGTGTCTCAAAGGACCATATTATAGACCCTTTATTTTATTACTTCTTACCAGGGACTTGTAGCCTCTCCTTGTTCAAATGTAACCATATTAGGTCTCCAACCTTGAATGACCTCCCTGTTCTGTGTGGATCATGCCTCATCTTGTATTTTTCCTACGAACTCCGCAATGCCTCATGTACCTGGAGATGGCTTTTCCTAATCACCCCAACATTTTTTTCTTCCCTTAAGGCATCCCCTACAAGATCCTCCCTCACTCCTCCTTTTTCTCCATATGTAATACCCAAAGGTGAATTTTGAAAATATCCTTAATATGCTTTAAATGGGGACTTACTAGTAGACATATGGATTGATATGTTGTAAGAGTGTTGTATATATAAAAAAAAAAATCATCCCAAATCTTTAGAACCTTCTAATTGTATCCCCTCAAAATTTGTACCGAATTCCTATAACTACTTATGTTTTCCCATCTTTCTGTGGATGGATTATTGTAGACCTCTTCAACTCTCATTCCATCTTCTCCCTCAATGTATTCCAAAATGCACTAAGAAATATAGTGTCCCTATCTAAAATTATGCTCCTTGGTATTCCAAAATGCACCCAAAATTGTCCAAGGTATAAGTTTATTGCTTCTATCTCGGTAATGGTCCTTTTATAGTGCATTGGAACGGACATTTTCCTAAACTTGTCAACCATGAACAGGTATCATGTCCCTTCCTAGTCATTGGTAAATCTCCCATGAAGTCCATGAAAATGATTTCCCAAGGACAAGTGGGTAAAGGAAAGAGATGACGTAGACCCTATTTTCTGTTACTAGTCTCATTAGTACAACAAAACATAAATACTCTTATGAACTTAGCTACCTATTTATTCATATTATGCCAATACACATACGTCTACAAGTTATCTAGTTCTTTCCCTACACCATAACTCCCTACAACCTTGGAGGTGTGAGCCTCCCTAATTAGTTATAAGTACTCACCTTAGGAACACATAACTTATTTAGCATGTAGAGAAATCCATTCTAGAGACGGTAGTCAACTACATTGTCACCATCATGTGCATGAATTTGGCTCCACAAATACTAAAACACCTCCTTGATGTCCTCATCCTTTGTTTATGCCTCTCTATATGCATGATGAGTGAAAGGATCCATGTTCATAAGAGTTCCTAATTCTATCATCCTTAATGTGGGTGGCATCGAAAGCATGTCATCCATTTTCTTTTTGTTTCCCTTCTTTCACTTGATCACTAAATGAAATTGCTAGAGAAGCTCCACCACTTATAATTCTTGGTCTGATGTAGCTTACTTTGGGCCTATAGGTATTGTACTGGATAGTGATATATAGTGATTATTATCTCCTTTCACATCATATACTATTTTTATTTTTTAATACCTTTCACAAGGGCATATAACTCCTCTCCATAAGTAGGGTAGTTGAGAACCACCTCATGATATACTTTATAATTGTAGCATTTAGGAATACCCCCCTACATCAAGATCACTCTCATAGAATACCCACTTGAATTTTTCTCCACTTAAAAGGGTTATTGTAAGTTTAGTAATCCCACAAATATTCCTTCAGATATCTTTTTATTTAACTCTTAAAGTGTGCTTTGTTGGCCCTTTCCCCAATGGAAGCTCTTTCTACTCATTTTTATGGCATAAAATGGTGTTGTTAATTCTAAAATGAGGCTATGAGTGTCCTTAGGTATTTTTTACCACAATGATTTACCCAACCATAGAAAAATTAGTAGGGATCAGCCACTTCATGATGGCCTCCATCTTGGCAGGATTTATCTTCACCTCTCTTCCACCTATTACATACCCTAGAAACACAAAACATCATTGTGCAAACTAAAAATTCTTGATATTGTCTAGTAGCTAATGCTTCTTTAATGTCTCTAGCACCTACATTAAATGTGAGATGTGCTCCTCCTAAATAGCACTATATACATATATAACGTCCAAATAAAAATAACAAATGAATTTATGAAAGGGAACAATACCTCATTCATTAACGTCATAAATGTAGCTGGTGCATTGCATAAGCTACATAGCATGACTAACCATTCATATAAATCTTTCCTAGTTTTGATGGCGTTCTTGTGGGTACCTTCTCTAATCCAAACTTGGTGATATTTTGACTTTAATTCCTACTCGATGAAGTATTTAGTTTGCTGCAACTAATCCAACAAATCATCTATCTAGAGTATGGGGTACCTTTCCTTGAGCATAATTTTTTTTAACACCCTATAATCAATACTCAATCATCCATCCCCAGCACAATGATGATGGGTGACCCACGTGGTGGGGTACTTGGTCGAATGACACCCTTTTCACATACTTGTTTCAACTAATTCTTCACCTCATTTTTATTTAAAATGGACTATCTATATAGCCAAATGTTTGGAAATAAAGAGTTTGAAAATAGTTGGATCTCATGCTCCACTTCCATCTTGTGGGGTAGCCATTTAGAATTTTAGAATAAACCCCTGTATACCTATAGAAAATATTCTAGTTTTTATCTCCATTCCTCAGTGCGCCCCCTACAAATTACTTAAATCTCATGGAATCATTTACAAACAAATTTTCTCTTAAAAGTAATAAACATATTCCTTACTATAACTAATCAACTTTTTGGCCTGGGTGGAACTTACTAGTGAAATCTTTGACTTTACTTTGTGCTTATTGATGGTGAATGTAACAACCATGATGAAAATTCAATGTAAATAAAATTAATAAAGGAAACATAATAACCATGGTTATGGAACACTTATTCCAAGTTGGATGTTGGGAAAGACATCCTAGTGTGGGTGTTCATTTGGTTTATTATGGCTAAGGAAATTGGCAAAGGAAATGGAAAGTATTTGGAAAGGAGAAAAGGCAGTAATTTATTTATGAAAATAATGGAAATTAGGAGAAAAGGACTGTGAAAGGTCACATGTTGCATGTGATGAGGAAAATGAATTAAAATAATGGAAAATGAAGAAAATAGAGGCCACATTAATAAAAAGGCTTCTAAGGATTAGTTCATGGCTTTTGGTCAGTTCAATTTTTGGAGCTCTCTCTCTCTCTATTCTCTCTCTCACACTCTTGAACAGTTAGAGTTTCCTTGGAGCACTTCAAAATTGGATCAAGAAATGGAAAGAAGGCAAAGAGGAATCAAAGATCAAGGAAGGAAGAACAGGATAAAGCAACCACAACAAGTTTACTTGCAGGTATCGATTTGCATGTTTTCATTTCCTTGCTAGATTTGTCATGCATGGTTTTGCATGTGTGTTCTTGGTTCTCTTGCTGTCATGAACATGGGTGTTACAGTTGTGGCAGTTTTCTTCATCCTTACCTTTCCATTTCTAGATAGCCATGGTGTGATGGGGTTATCATGTTTTGGTTAAGCTGGATTGACAGATGCATTCGAAGTTGAGTGAGGTGGATGTCCAAATGAAAGAAAACATGGCCTAGTGATCCCTGAACTAGACTGTGAATTGTGGTAAATCCATTGGCCTACTGACCCATGAACCAGACTGTGGGTTGTGGTAAATCCACGTATTGTGTGCCTCAGTGGGCCTAGCAATCCTCGACTGATGAATGGAGAGATATATAGTAAATCCTAGAGGTGGTTGCCCTTGATGAGGATTAGGAATCCTTACTGGTGAATGGTGGGGTATACAGTAAAGCTTGGAGGGTGGTGTCTCGATTATGGCCTAGTTTTCCCTAGATCAGATTGTGGATTGTGGTGAAGCCTAGAGACTAGGAGACACGACAATTCCTCATGCAGTAGGTGGAGATATTTGGTGGAATCCATGCTTTTTTATGGCC
>APFE030490605.1:615-26500 GCA_000404065.3 Pinus taeda
ACTCATTGGCTTGGGCCATATGAGATTGACAAAGTCTTTAGCAATGGAGCGGTAAGAATCAAGACCATTAATGAATCTCAAACTCCTCTTATTGTGAATGGCCACAGATTAAAGATCTACCATAAGCCACTCTCAAAACAGGAATTTGTCAAAATGTTTCAAGATAATTCTGCAATAGGGTTGGTGAAGAAGAATCCTTCTTCTCCACTAGCCTAGCCTTTGTTCTTTTCTGTTAAAAAAAAAATATAATATTAATAATAATTTATAAGCTTGAAAACCAATCATTGATTGGCAGCCTTATACAGAAAATGTAGGGCGAAAATCAGGAATTCCTGACACCCTATATTTTCCAAAAAACAAAAAAAAAATTCTCTCTCTCATTTTTCATTCCACTCCATCTCATTCTCATTCCACTCCATCTCATTTCCATTCCACATCACTTCATTTCAATTCCATTTCATTCATGTCATTCCATTAATAAAAGTTTTTCTGACCATTTTCCATCCAGTGAGTCATCGTTTATACATCTGACTCATTTATAAGCTTGTTGGGTCAGTTTCTGCAGCTAAAGTCAATTTCCGCAGCTGCTCACTGATTCCGCAGCCAGTTGGGTTTCTACAGCCACCACTCTGTTTTTCAAAAAAAAAATTACAGTCAGATGTTAGTTCAACAATCATGAAATCAAATGCAGGTATGAGGATATATTATGAAGACATAAGGCATTCAATGAGGAGCAATTGATTGAAGACTAAAGAAAAATGACAAGAATTCCAAGGTATGAACAAAAATTTATTTCAAATGGCATTCTAACACATTTTTGCATAGTTATTAAATCACGAGCTCAACTATATGCAATGATTAAACGTAATCGCCTCTATAACCATTTCATTCCACGCCATTCCTCCATAATCCATGCATTTATTTTCCAACGGTCTTATGATTAATTCCCGAATTTAACTCAAGTTTGGAAATATTCTCACACTCCATTTGTGATTATGGATCATGGTTGATTTGACTACGGCTTCTTTCAGCCGCACAAAATCCACAACCGTTTTATAAATGTGCTTGCGTCCATTCTACAGCCACCCAACTTTAAAAACTGCCAGATGCACTTTCTCCCCCTACTGTTTTATTGACCTCACGGCTTCATTTCCACCGTGCTCACATAAGCCTTCACCCCATTTTTTTCTCTGTTCCGCTTCATTCCGTGTACCTTCTCTGATATCCGCTTACAGTTGTTGGTCTCCTTCATAAACCCTGACCATCTCTGCTAATTCAGACGAGTTTTAAAGAACAGAAGGAAGGATGGGACAGCTGTTGAGGGCAGAACCAAAGGGACCCAAATTTATTGAAGGATATCTGCAAGTGAAAGATATATTGAAGAAGGCCAGGTAGTTACGTTTTATCCAGACATTCAAAAGCTACCATAGGGAGGTTACAAAGGCCTTTGCAAGGTCTTTTGACGGACTAGAGGTGGAAATTGGAGACCTAAAATTCACAGTAACTGAAGCGTCAATAGCAGCTGCCACAGAAATTCCTCAGGGAGGTGAACGCTGGTTTAAGAACCGGAGCATTGGTGATGAAGCTTGGAGAGTGATCTTACGTGACCCAGGTATGGATGTCACCATTTTCAAAAAGGGAATTCCTGTTCATGTTTTAAAAGAAGAGTGGGCTAGCTTATTGTTAGTTATTCAAAAATTTATCACCTGTGAGGGACGTTTTGGAGCAATGTACATGTATCATGCACGTCTGTTAAGGAATTTCCTAGACAACCAGATCCTTAATCTGCCATACTTTTTACTAAACAGTTTGAAAAAGATGTCTGTAACCGTCAAAAAGCATCTGGGGGACGTAGAACCACATTTGTATCACCATGGTCTCATGAAAATCCTGATAGAAAAATAATTAAAAGAGAAAAGGGATACCTCGGAGCAATTTTTAATTAGAAATTTCTTTGAAGAAACCCCTGAAGGCAGTACATCAAAAAGAAGTAGAAGAAAGAGAACATATGATAAAACTCAAAGCCCTCCTACTAACACAGTTGAGAGAACTAGTAGAGAAGAAACACTGTCTAAAAGGGGGAAGGAAAAGACTCCTACTAACACAGTTGAGAGAAATAGTAGAGAAGAAAGACTGTCTAAAAGGAGGAAGGAAGAGGCCGAGGGTAAAAAGCCAACAAAATAAAAAGAGAAAAGAAGCATTAGGGCTGTGCATCAAACCCCTTCCTCATAAGAAGACCATCAAGTATTATCTGAGAGATTAGTTCACCTTTAGGAACAGTCAACTATGGCCAAAAAGAAAGGGAAAGGAAAACGGAAGGAAAAAGACAGTAGTCCGCAATATGTAAGAAGAAGCAGTAGGCTTAAGGGAAAATGGAGAAAAGCACAAACGAAAGGACCCCATTTTGTTGATTTGGGAGAAGGAACACCTAAACAAACTCCAGCTGGCAGTAGTCCACCTCATTCTCAACCAAATGTTGAAACTAGTCCTCAAGATGATGACATGAGTCCTTTTCGGCCAGAGTTTGAAGTCAATTCTCCTCCACAACATTTTGGGGACAGCCCCAGGAAAACGACACCCAAAATAGATCCAAGGAAGCAACAGGTGTATGATTACATAGAATCCTTAGAAAGAACAGCCACGGGTCCCAGCACTTCATCCACTCAGCCTCACATAGCACAAGAAGCTCTAGTCCAATCGTTGAAACAAGAAATCTTTGAGTTGGAGGTTTTAAAGCGACATATTAAAAATGAAAATGAAGCACTCAAAGAGCAGAGCAGACTGGAAAAGATCATCCATGACAACACTATGCTACACCTAGGACTATGGCACAAAAAGAACAGAAAATTGAAGAAGAAATGCAAGAAGATAAATAGAGCACTAATTAATCTTAAATTCAGATGCTTGATGAAGAAGCACCGGATGTTAGCAGCACCAAGAAAGAGAGGAAGAGGGTTGGATGTACTGGCAGAAGCTTCATAACATATGATTTGAAGGGGAGATAGTCAAAATTTTGGTTGCATGAGGACAAGCAACACCTTCACAGTGGGGGTATGTTGAGTCCCAAACTTGCATCTTTCCTACACCTTTTTCTAGCTTCTTCCCATTCATCCGAACCTCCTAAGTCATCAGTATCATTGCATATTAGTTAAAAAAGGGCATTTAAAGTGGTTTCTTGACTATGTGTTTGTGTTGCTATTTGAACTCGATTTTTGTTCATAAGCTGCGGAATCTTGTCACTTTCCGCAGCCAGCCCAACTTTCCGCAGCTGTTTTGTCAAATTCTATATTGCAGGTGTTTTCAGGTGAATTGAGCCACATGGGCAAGTTGTAAACGATGTGGACATGGACCGAGTCCTATTGGCTCAGTCGAATTCATCAGAAGAGGCCATAGTCAACGGTGGGCAAAGTGGTGGTCAACTTAAGAGTCCTACGGTGATAAAACTCTGTTTTTCACCACGTGAAGCTTTGCGTGGTTGTTCCTAGATCTCAGGGGAAAAATTAACACCTGTGGACTGCTCCATGAATCGGATCCAACAACCACCCTCCAAAGATTGAATCTTCACGGCAGCCATAATGCTAAATCTCGCGACGTGGTTGTTTACCTGTCTTTTATCAACGCAGAGTGTAGGAAAACAGTTATGTCATCCTCTGTTATAAATAATGCGTTCTCATACGCATATTAGTTAGCTTCTGTAGTGTAAGTTTGGACTGTTAACAAGCCCACTGTGCCGTGACTTTATCTCTGTGTTATGACTGCATTTTAATACATGAGAAGACTCTGTTTCTAAGCTCAATTCGTGGTTGATCGTTGATTTTCCGAGGATTATGCAGAGGGCCCCTGCACAGGCCGAGGTCTTGTTTATTACTATATAGTTTCATGCTTTGTTTCTCTATGTTCCTTATGCCATAATCATTCACTTGTATATATATTACATTTCTTACGGTACTAACGTTTGATAGCGGTCCATAGCTTTTCACATTTTATATGCTATTAACTGATCAGTGCTTTTGTTTCAGATTACAATAGGCAGCCCGGGCATTTGCACATAGTTTTCTAATGACTAATGACATGGAATTATTCTTGTCCTTCTGCTGATTCATTTCCTTTAGTTTTTAGTTCCAGCACTGTGTTATTTATTTCAGTTTTGCTCATTTACTCTTCTGCAAGATAGATATTAAATTACTCATGTCATTTTCAGTTACCTCCTAAAGCCAGAGTGAGTCGAAGGGATTGAAGTATGAATGCGTAGTTTGATATTAGTTTATTTTTCTGCAAGTTAGTTATTGAATTGCTCATGTCATTTTCAGTTACCTCCTAAACCGAGAGCGAGTCGAATGGTGAGGGATTGAAGTATGAGTGTGTAGTTTGATATTAGTTTTATTTTCTACAAATTAGATATCAGATTGCTCAAGTTGTTTATGATTACCTCCTAAAGCCAGAGCGAGTCGAATGATGAGGGGTCAGAATATGAGTTGATGTAATGTGATTTTAGTTTACTTTGCTTGCAATTCTTGGATTTCTTTGAGTTCAGTTTTTCTTATATTTTTATGGCAGCAAGGATACTGGGTTTCATGGTCACTAGCTCACTGTTGTTTAATTAGAATAGTGGCACATTTTCACTCTCTTTCAGGAATTAGTTTCATCATTGCATGTTTTAAAACTTTTTTTTTAACTTTGAAGTTTTGAAAATCATTTTAAAGGACATCATTGCCTTGAACATTTATATCATACTTGTCTTTTAGAATTTCCATCTCATATTAGGGAATTAACAGAAATAAACCCAAAACAAAACAAAAACTCAAAAATGACAAAAAAAGTAAGAAATAGGTTATCTTGCACATATAGTGCGCCGCACTTCAACAGTTTACGACTCCCGGATTGACAATTAATACAGCAATTTAGGACACTCTAAATTGACCAAACACCAACCAAAACAGAATCAAACAATCACTTGTTTGAATGATGTAACTAGAATACAGTAACAGTAACCAGAACCCAAAACACTGCAACAACAATCAGAAGTAGCTAAAGCATATTTTATGAAGTGTACGCTTCTTCAATGTGACAAACCCGCGTGCATACGCACTTGTAGCAAGGCAAACCTATGTATACGCACTTTTGAAATGCCGAACTGGCATGTATACGTGCCTTTTCTATAAGGAACCTGCGTACAGATCTATAAATGATGATTTAACCTTTACAATTATTCAGACATCATATATACCCAGATCATCATATTTATAGATTATGACATGCACCAATTATTAAGATAAAAGATCAAAACCACACAAAGATACTTCTCTTCAAGCCTTAAGATCTTGACCCATCAATATAACTTATCCTTCATCAAGCGCTCAGGTTCATCCTTGATTCAGATCCAGCTGTGCACCATAACCCAATAACCTGTAATCTAGATCTTGCTCTTCATTAGATATGCAATTCGTAAGTGCCTTTGCCTAATGATCTTCTCCTCCTTTTATAGTCCTAGGCCTTACTCAATACCATGGTCCAAAACCACTTAGAATCAATACCTTGGTCCAAATACCTAGGGTCAACACTTCGAACAAGATACCTTGAACCAAGACCATGGGTCACAATACCATGGTCCAAATACCACGGACCAAAACCAAGTTTTCCACATGTACGCACCTTTCCTTTCGTGAAAGTGCGTGTGTACGCTCATACGTGCCTTTTGGTCTGCGAACCTGTGTGTACACGTGACTTGGTCAATGGGAACCTGTGTATACCTTTCTTTCTTCATTCTATGAGCCTGAACTGTGATCTGTGATCTGTGAGAGTTGCCATCAAGGACAACACCTGTGTCATAGTGCAAAATTTGTGTCATAATGCCAACATGATATCCAATATTTAGAACTAAAGAGTTTGTAAGCATCTGCTTCAAATGCTAAAAAATAACTGTACATTCCTCTGTCCATTCAAATTTATTTCCTTTACTCTGCAAAGATGTAATAGGATAAGCGATCCATGAGAAGTTCATGATGAATCGCCTGTAATAGCCTATTAATCCAAAGAATGATTTGACCTCATCCACATTCCTAAGAGTTGCCTATTCCATGATACCTTCGATCTTGTCTAGGTCTGCTACTCTACTTTCCCTGGAAACAACATGTCCCAAGTAATGTAGTTTTTTTCTGAAAGAAACTGCACTTACTAAGCTTGGCATAAAACTAATGTTCTCTCAGTAATCTTAACACTGTTGTCAGGTGTTTTGCGTTCTTTTCCTCATTCTTCGAATATATCAATATATCGTTAATGAATATTATCACAAACTTGACTAGATAAGGACACAACACACTATTCATCAAACACATGAAAGTAGATGGAGCATTAGTCAAACCAAAAGGAACCACGACAAACCTCAGAATGACCATACTTGGTCTGGAATGCAGTCTTGTAAATGTTCTCTTCTTTGATGCATACCTGATCATATCTTGATCTCAAATCAATCTTTGAGAACATTGTTGCTCCCTTCAACCGATCAAATAAATCATTGATCCTCAGTAACATATGCCTATTCTTGATCTTCATCTTGTTCAATTGTTTATAATCAATGCATAACCTGAGAGTATAATCCTTCTTCTTCACAAACAACTCTGGTGCACCCCAAGGTGATACATTAGGCCTTATGTATCCCTTGTCAAGCATTTTATTCAACTACAACTTTAGTTCCACTAACTCTGGAGTGCTCATTTTGTAAGGTGTATTTGATGCTAGTGTTGATCCTAGTACCAACTCAATAGAGAAATCCACTTCCCTATGAGGCAGTAACTGTAAAATATCTACTAGAAATATATTATGAAACTACTACAAAACTTGATACCTCTTCAAGGCTTTCGCATCCTCAACATCCTTACCTTTGTCACTAGAAACATCAATTGCAGATAATACACACCCTTTCTTGCAATTTCCCTTTTCCTGCATAGTTGAAACCATTCTTACTGATGTAGGTTTCTTCTTTCCCTGTTGTAACAGCCCTGGTGAAAATTCCATGGAATAAAAGTTAAAAACAATAACCACGGTTAATGGGACACTTATTCCAAGATGAATGTTGGGCAAGACATCCTAAGGGGTGTTCATTTGGTTATTTATGGCTAAGGAAATTGGTAAAGGCTTTAGAAAGGCAAAATGGCATTTTTGGTAAATTATTTATGAAAATAATGGAAATTAGGAGAAAAGGAAGGTGAAAGGTCACATGTTGCATGTGAGGAGGAAAATGAAGGAAAAATAATGGAAAATGAAGAAAATAGAGGCCTCATTCATAAAAAGGCTTCTGAGGATTAGTTTGTAACCTTTTGTTAGTTGAGTTTTGGAGCTCTCTCATTATTCTCTCTCTCTTTAGTTTCTTGGAGCATTTTGGCATTGAAGCAAGAAAGGAAAAGAAAGCAAGAGGAAGCAAAGATCAAGTAGGGAAAGGCGGGATAAAGCAACTACAACAGGCTTCACTGCAGGTATTGACTTGCATGTGTATTTTTCTTGCTAGATTTTTCATGCATGGTATTGCATGTGGTTCTTTTATATCAAGGCATATGTTTTTCCAGGTGTGACAGTGTTTTCATCCTAGCCTTACCATTTCTGGATAGTCATGGTGTGATGGGGTTCTCATGTTTTGGTTGAGCTGGATTGCTGGATGGATTCGAAGCTAAGTGAGGTGGATCTACAAAATGATAGAATACATGGCCTAGGAACCCCTGAGCGGGACTGTGGGTTATGGTAAAGCCAAATTTTGTGTTGCCTTGGATGGCCTAGGAATCCTTGTCGGTGAATGGAAGGATATACGGTAAAGCCAAGAGGTGGTTTGTTCTCCGTTGGGCCTAGTAATCTTGGGTTTGGGATATGCGGTAAAGCCTGGATAGTGGGTCTCGATTTAGGGCCTAGTGATCTGGGTTTGGATTGTGGTAAAGCTTGAGAGACTAGGAGACAGGAAAATTCCTCACGGTGTAGGTGGAGAAATCCTGTGGAATCCATGCTTGTTTTGCCTAGTGATCGGGTGGAGATCGTGGTAAAGCCTATTATGATGTGTTCATTGTGTTGGCTTAGTGGTCTGGGATGGATTACGGTAAAGCCTAGTTTTTGTTGATGAGGGTGAGGTGGTTTAGTCTCGGTATGCCCTGGTTGGTTCTTTTGGTTGAGTCCCACATTCATGCTTGGAATATGGCATGGGGGTGAATGATTGAAGAGAGATTTGGCTCAACCAGTCTATCGTCGGGTGGAACGTGGTAGTCCCATCTCTGGTTGGTTTATTGCATTCATTAATGAGAAATTCATTCCCTTGATTTCCATGTGAAAATGTATTGATGTATATGTGGATTTTGATGGTTGATATGTTTTTGGTAATTATGTTCCTATTATGTTGGTTATATCTATATTTTATGACAACAACTATGATGTCTCTCAGCATGTTTTTACTTGTAAATGAATGGATAATGCATATACAGCCTAATAGATGATGATGCAGCAAATGACATGAGGGAACAATGGTTCATAGTGATTCTCAAATAAGTATGAGATCCCTACACTTAATTATGATGTTTACACGTGTAGGTTACATGTTGATGACTTGTTTGACGAAATGCAATTCTGATGTTTACACGTGTAAGTTACATGTTGATGACATGTTTGATGAAATGCTCATCATGGATAGTAGGGGTTTGGTTATGGAATTGTTCAACTTATTACTTTTGTATCATTGTTTCCCTGTAATTTTACTGATTTCAAGTTATCACTCCATTATGGGCAGTGGCCTGGGCTCTGGGCCTGAAAAATTAGCTTAAATCCCGGGGTCGCTAGCACAGAACCGACAATTTTGGTTTTTGGTCACCAACAGAAAAGCATGTGAGAGCAACTTTAGGTTGCTGGTTGCTCCCTTGATCATAGCATGAGAGCGACTATGGCCTAAGAGATCCAAAACAATAGTGGGACCCAGGGATAGGTTGTCTGAGTGGCTGACTTGTCTCCTAAGGGTTTTGTTGATGACGTTGGATGTTTGTGTGTGATGTTTTCGTTGATTCCACTTCCTTAATGTCACATAGGAGGTCGAGTCTGATCATAGTAGCCTCTCGTCCCATGTTTACCCCGGTTGGCATGGTTACTTGGGTGGACATGGGAGGAGGGTATTACAGAGTGGTATCAGAACATGGTTCACCCTTCAGACTGGATGGGCGGTGTGTGTTGGTCAGACATGCATGTCAGTTGCATGTGTGTCTCTTACACTTGAATTCCATGTGCTTGCTGCATTTGCATGGTTTTTATAATGGTTGTAGTGATGTCACCATGTGAAGGTCAAAGGTGTTGTCATGGAGTATGTCTTCTTGCGTGTATGGTTGATTATGCAGTTGTCATGCATGTATGGTCTTGGTTATAGTTAAGCATGAATAGTAGGTCAAACATGCCTTTTGAAGTTATGATATGAAATTTAGGTCATCATGGTGATAATGGTATGTTATGATGCTAATGTGTTGGCTGAGATAGAGGAGGAGATGCAAATCATCATAAGGAGGTGGCAGCATTGGACTTTGGGGTAAGAGCAGATCGTCATACAAATTTGTAGGTTGGGCATGCAGGTATGTAGGTTAAGGATTGTTATATTTATTAGGGTTATATACATTAGGTTTATGTACATGTTTTTTATGTTATGGTTACATAAATGATAGATGTTAGTTGATTAGTCTAGCTATATGCACATGTGTCAAATAGTCAAGAATGATAGTAACCTGTGGTTGTATGCATTGCTATTTTTGTTTTATGTTAGATAACTTGATGATTAGGTTACATCTCGTTGATGAGCATGATAGGTTAACTTGTTATTGTTATGTGCTAGTACTTGACGATTAGGGTTATAACATTAATATCTTGATGTTATATGTATGATGCTAAACTGGATTGGTCTATGTAGATGGTTAGGGTTACGACATTCAGGTATGAGTCGACTTCTTGTGTTGCATTGTGTGTTACTAATCTTGACCTATTGTACATATGTGATTGCTATGCATAAACGATAAATGCTTATGAGTTTATGATGTGAACATGTTAGTAAGTTAGTGTTATGGATATCATGATCTTATTTATGTTTGAGTGACATGTGGTAAAGTTATATCTTGCTAACTAGATTGATTGTGCAGATAAGATAGCCTCCCCTGAAATACACTAAGGTATGAGTTTTCTTATGCAGTATACTGGGTGCTTCATTGTTGATTATGTCGTCTATTTTGTTTTTGAGTGTTTTGTGCCTATTATGTTGTCTAGTTGATTTATTTAACATGGTATCTTTGCAAGTTGGTTGAATGTTTGATGAATTACATAATATGAGTATGTGCTCAAATGATCTTGTTTCAAGATGATTGTACTAACACATATGTTTTGAGACAGTTGATATGTACTTGAATGTCGTTGATAGTTGTAGCATTATATCTAATGACTATGAGTTGGCTATGGATTATGACATGATTGTTAATCTTGGTAAAGGTTGATTTCAAATTAATAGATATGATTGTCTTGATATTTGGAACATGTGGTTGACATGTGTGAGAAGTTGTAGGAAACATGCTTGGTATTAGTGTGACAAGGTAATAGTTCATGTGTTTATATAACTAATAGTTGGGTGATGTGATAGTACATAGTAATCCTCGATTCCAACAAATAAAAAAGGTAAAAGGAAGGGATTGGACAAAAATTTCCCTTGGCAATGTTTGGAAACCCTATTTCCAAATGAATGGGTGCTTTGCCTACAAGAAGTCTTCTTAGCCCCAATTTGTATGAAATTATGTGGATATGTGCTAGATTCATGAATATGTACTTTACAAGTATATTAGTTAGTTTCTAGTTACAGGTGGAGGGAATTGGAGTCCCTTGAGAGATGGCTTGGATGTGTTCAGTTGCAAGAAACGTGCTTGGCACAACAAGGTAAGATAACTGGTATATTGTTATATTTATTTACGCACTGACAGTTATGTGTTTATGGTAATATGATGTAGGGGATTGCATGGCAAGAGACTACCATGAAATATTGAAGAAGGCTTAGGTTGAGCTTTCCCTGGGAACCATGGGGACTGATTCATGGTGTTTGTGGTTAGTCTTGTGCTTTTGGTCTTTCGTGAATTGTTACGCTTGATTTGTGGTTTTGGTTATGTCTGGTGCAAGGCCTTTCCACTTTGTTCATGGAATCATATTGTTATTGATTTTCATGGTTTTCTTCTTGTTTGCATTTGTTCTTGTCTTTTATGTTTTGAGTGTCTTGGGAATTGGTTGTGAAAGAGGAAATTTAATGGAGCTCAGGGAGAGTTGTGTGGTACTCAACAAGTAATGTAAGACACAGATAAAGCTCAATGCATGAGTAAGCGCAACAGAAGGTAAGACTATGACAGTCGATTGGACTAGTTGGGTCCATTGCGGTCAAATGGACAGTGGCAGTACAATCATGAGAAAGGTAACCAAAAAGGTAAATTAAATGGATCTGAGGTGTCATATGCCTTGGCTACGTTGGGAATTGTTGTTCTCAATGTCGTGTATGTTGTGCATGAATAAAGGGAGTTCTCTTAACCTTGACCTTGATATCTAGAATTTATGTTGTAATCGTGATTTCCTTATGCTAATGATTATATGCATATATGTATCAATGTACTTTGTTATTTGACAGGGTCATCATGGGTCATGATTGTTTTATGCTAATGTTTATATGTATGTATGTGTCTATGTATCTATGTCACTGTCCAACAGGGTCATCAGGAATCGTTCTTCTGGAGGAATGATTATTTACGCAGGAAAATGACATGAAAAGGTTCCTGGTCTTACTAGGAATCAATTGGGAAGAGTAGTCATGATAAACATACGAGGTCAGTATCATGTGGTTATAAGTTGGTATTATGTGATTATATTATGTCTATGTTATGGACATGTTATACCAAGGAATACATCAACGAAATGAAAGCAATGTGGTCTACGGCATGCTAGGATAAGCATGAATAAGACACTGGAAGCATGTTTCTTGGTAAGGACTATGTGGTATTATTGTTGTGCATATGTTGTACATGTTGCATTTGTGATGATTGTGCACATGCAATATTGTGCATATGTAGTGTGTGTACATGTTGTTTATGCAATATTATGTATAGGGTATTAATATGGATAGTGTTGTATGAATCTTGTATGTTCAATGTTGGGTATATATGGTGCTATGTACATGTTGGATATACGGTGTTGTGTACATATTGTACTGAGTGCATGATGGATATGCGGTGTTGTATGCAAATGGTGCTCTGCATGTATTGGATATGCGGTGTTGTGTACAAATGATATTATGTACATGTTGGATACGTAGTGCTATGTACATGTGGTGTTGTGTGCATGTTGTATATGTGGTGCTATGTACATATGGTGTGGTGTGCATGATTGTACAAGTGGTGTTGTTTGCATGTGGTGATGTGTACATGTTGTACAAGTGGCGTTGTGTGCAGGTAGTGTTGAGTACATGTCGTGCATGTGGCATTGTGTACATGTGGTGTCACATACATGTCGTGTGTGTGGTACTATGTACATGTGGTATTGTGTACACATTGTATGATGGTGCAGTGTACAAGTGGCATTGTGTACATGTCGTGCAGGTGATGTCATGTACATGTGATGTTGTGCACACGTTGTGCAAGTGGTGCGGTGTACAAGTGGCACTGTGTACATGTTGTACATGTGGTATTGGTGCACATGTGGTATTGTGTGCATGTCATACATGTTGTGTTGAGGACATGTGGTACTAGGTATGTGCATTGTGTAGGTACATGTATTGTGTGGTGTTGTACATCGGGTATAGATGTATTGTGTTGTGTTGTATGCTAGGTGTAGGTGTATGTATTATGTTATGCACTGGATGTAGGCGTATGTATTGTATTCTATACATTGGGTGTAGGTGTATGTGTTGTATGTCATGTGTAGGTGCATGTATTTCATGGAGTTGTATGCCGTCTGTGGTCGTATGTGTGTGATGCACACTATGTATATGTGCACCTGGTTGAGGAGAAGGCACTGGGTGTTTTTCGGGTGTGGCAACCGATCCGATATGTGTATGAAATAAGAAAAAAGGCAGAAGTAAGGATCGATGAAGGATAAATATCGGTATTTTATTTCAGTTTTATTATACATGTGATTCATGATTCTGCTATATAATAATTACATGTGAATTATGATTCTGGTTTATGATGGTTACATGTGATTTATGATTTTGATCTATGATGGTTATGTTTTGGGCTAACCTCATGAGATAATTTTATACATGTTGATTTGTTCAAATATGCTAGTTTGACTTGTTGTGATAGGAAGTGAACAAGATTGTAAATGAACCTTAGTAACGAGCTACCAATGAGGTATGATGTGAATTTATTATAAATCTAATGGAAGATATGTGCTTGGTACAAGAGTGCATGAAATGCTTGATTGGGTGATTGAAATCGACTACAAGAATTTACAACAATAAAAGAAATTGGAACATGCATCCGTATGCTAGTAAAGCACTTCAGTAGCAAGGCCATTGTGGGACACTGGTACCCAATGGTGTCCATTGATTTCCATGAACATGCTATGACTGGTATGATGGTTTTGAGGTAGGGATATGCCTTGGTTTTTGTATTTTCCTATGTGAGGAAGCCTTGCTAAGGGATGGACTACCCGAGATGGGGGTGCCAACAGAACTTGGAAGGTGAGTGACTGCATGGAAGGGGTGACTGGAGTGCTCGAGGGACTGTGTAGCAGAGAAGGGAAGGTCGGGGATGGATTTGTTTTGGTCATTAGCATTGCTAGATGGAATCATATGCACATTGCGAGCGCGCCCTGGAACAATGAGTTGGCAACTGTTCACTGAGAGGACAAGTGGCGCAGGATTATAACGCTAGACATTGGATGCAGATTTGACTTTGCAGTGGATTCTGGACTTCTTGGGAAGGAGGTGAATCTTGGTATTACTTTGAGGATGGAGGTGTGAGCCTCTAGATTCCCTTGTTGCAGATGCAAACATCATATCCTTTTATTTGTTGGTTGAGCAAATGTGCATATGTGTATATTATTGTAAATATTGTATCGAGATGGATTTATAAAGCTCCACAGACAATATGATTATTTTTTGGTTGAAGCAAATGCGTATGTGTGTATATGTGGACTATAAATATCGTAATGAGATGTGTTATAAAGCTCTAGTAAATTGTATGTTTGTCTTGTTTTACCATATGGTCATTGTAAATACTGCAATGAGATGTGTTATAAAGCTCCATGGGCAATATGTTTTGTTTTTAGAAGTCTTATTGGTTATAGGTGTCATTGAACACCGAGAATGGTGTCCCCCAAGGGGGAGGGTTTTGTAACAACCATAGTGAAAATTTCATGTAATAAAAGTTAAAAACAATAACCACGGTTGATTGGACACTTATTCCAAGATGAATGTTGGGCAAGACATCTTAGGGGGTGTCCATTTGGTTGCTTATGGCTAAGGAAATTGGCAAGGGTAAAGGCTTTTGTAAGGCAAAATGCCATTTTTGGCACAATTATTTTTGAAAATAATGGAAATTAGGAGAAAAGGAAGGTGAAAGGTCACAGGTTGCATGTGGGGAGGAAAATGAGGAAAATAGAGGCCTCATTCATAAAAGGGCTTCTGAGGATTAGTTTGTAACCTTTTTTCAGTTGAGTTTTGGAGCTCTCTCATTATTCTCTTTCTCTCTCTCTCACTCCTGGACACTTAGGGTTTCTTGAAGCATTTTGGCATTGGAGCAAAAAAGTCAAAGAAGGCAAGAGGAAGAAAATATCAAGCAGGGGAAGGAAGGATCAAGTAGTTATAGTAGGCTTCATTGCAGGTATCGACTTGCATGATTACTTTCCTTACTAGATTTGGCATGCATGGTATTGCATGTGGTTCTTTTCTATCATAGCGATTCTCAAATAAGTATGATATCCCTACACTTAATTATGTTGTTTACACCTGTGGGTTACATGTTGGTGAATTGTGATCCAGATGGATGTTGGTTGCCACCCACCTATCCCACTTGGACCCCCACAACTGTCTCTTTTAGTATTTTAGTTTCCTTAATTGTAGCACAATTTACTATTTTTAGCAGTTTTTCGGGTCCTGAAATCTCGAAGCCGTTTTGAGGCCCTAAATGACGTTTTTTCGTAAAACCAAGAGCAACATTGATTGTAAATCAATGATGCTCACTCAAAAGTTGTATTCCTCAGATAGATCTTTCTAACTAGGTATTATGCGCGTCAAATAAAGATCATATGCCAAAGTTACAACCCGAGAAGTTGATATACCAATATACCCAAACGGGGCCCATAGTTTGGCGTTTCATCTCCTAGGGTTAGGTTTGTGGATTTTTAAGGTTTTCCATTGTTTCTCAACAATAATTAGGCCTTTGAGCCTCATTGAAACACAGTTCATAGGCATGTAGCCACCACATCTCTTCTCAGAGATAAGCTACCATCGCCCTAGTTGGTTTATTTCCATTTCTGTTTGTAAGCATATTTCAATATTTTACATTAATGAAATGAAGTATTATTTCTGTTGCATCTCTGTATTTATGGTTATATCTGTAATTTGTTGCATTCATGTTTAAATCTAGATCAGTGGTATAAGAGCGGTCTATTCTTTTTCTTTTTTTTTGCATGTCCCCAACGAAGTCGGGATATAAGGAGTTAGGGGTTGAACTGGTCGAACCTTTGCAAGACCAGCCTCGCAAATCCCGACGACCTCCCATGGCAGATGAAAAGAAAGACGAGGGGGCAGGACATCCTATCAAAATCTTGCTCAAAGAAGCCCTCGAGTGACAAAGGAAGGTGATAATGGACAACTTTGCCCAGATCCTTCAACAGCTACCCAGGGGCGAACCAACTACTCTGGAAATGCCACACCCTTTAAGGTACAAGTTAACTTTTAAATCCCCTTATTCGAGGGTCAGATAGATCCAGATGTCATAGATAAATGGTTAAATATGCTAGAAGATTATTTTTCTGTTTATGATTTTTCCAACTGGGAAAAGATTATTTGCGCTCTTCTCAAAGCAGCACCCCACGTCAAGGACTGGTGGGAAACCTACTACGAGCAGAAGGATGAAAGTACAAACTCACTGTTTTCAGCCCCTCCCACTTGGAATTCATTCTGGGATGCCATCAAGGAGTAGTACTACCCTGTCAGGAGCTACGAGGACAAATACATAAAGTGGACCAAGCTGCGGTAGGGAAGGGACCAAGATGTGTCGGAGTTTACCAATGTTTCTCATAACCTGCGCACGAAGTTGGGCATCAAGGATTCTAAGAAAAATTTGGTACTTAAGCGGATGCCTATATAGATACATCCAGGATGACATGGAGTTCCTGGACATCTCCTCGCTCGGCACGACATACCGATATATTGTCAATATCGAGTAGAAGTTTAAATAGAATAAGTGAGACTTTGGATCTGCAAATCCAAAGAACAAAGGACAAAGGCAAGGAAGGGTGACCCAATACAACCCGTCGAAGTTGCAAGAAAAGAACAACACCACGAAGTCAAAGAAGGACACAGGAAAGTGGTGTGAGTTCCATAAGAGCCCCAATCACAACACAAGTGAGTGTCGAACCAAGCAATCGCTAGTGACCGAGTTGAAGGCTTCATAATCAAATGCATGTTCTGACCCTGAGTCAGAACCCAACAAGATGAATGACAAAGGGAAGCAGATCATTGATGTGGAGCCTAGCGCCACTGTTTCCATTGCTACGATCCAGAAGAATGAGCCGGAAGATCTAAAGGAGGGGGAGCGTCTTTTCCACTCACAAATGTGGGTGAAGGGTTCATCGTTGCAGTTCATTGTTGACAGTGGGAGCCAAAAGAACCTCATTTCAGCAAAGGTCGTGAAGCGGCTGGGACTACCAACCATACCACAGCTGCAATCGTACATCATCAGGTGGCTTCACCAAGGACAAGATCTCTGAGTCCACCATCAGTGTCGCCTTCCCTACAACATCAAGCCCTTCATAAATGAGGTATTATGTGATGTTGCACCGCTTGATGTTTGTGATGTATTATTAGGCCAACCATATTTGCGGAGACGACATGTTGTGTATGATTCAAGGCCTCGCGCTATTATTATTTATTTTTGTAATACATTATACATGATACCATAGGTAGCCCCACCTATCGCCACTTCTTTGATCTTGGCTAAGAAAGGCAATAAGATCATCTCCCAAACTAGGAAATTTATTTTCTGTCTGGTTCGCCCTCAAAGCAAGGGGAAGATCATAACCACATCCATGGACCCTGGGAAGGGTTCCTCCACACAGCAGAAGCAAGTGGATATGGTCATAAAAGAAGGCAGGGACATCTTCTCCTCCCCATAGGGGTACCGTTGCATTGTCAGGTCAAGCATTCCTCAGATCTGACTTCCCGAGCACCTCTACCCAACGAGTCGATCTATCGCCTCTCCGTTGTGGAAAATGCCAAGTACAAGTAGTGACATGATCAACATCAAGTGCCACATAAGTTTCAGGTGGGCGACAAAGTATAGTTGCATCTGCAGGAAGAACGTCTTACAACAGCCCATCAGAAGCTCAGACCACTCCGATATGGTCCTTACACCATTACCAAGGCTGTGAGAAACAATGCTTTGGAGCACAACATTCCCCCATTCCTTTGCTTGCACCGAGTGTTCAATGTGGACCGCCCTCAACCATGCTTCCCACAACTACTGGACACATCAGAGGTTGCAGAACAACTCACCAGGGACCAAGTTCAACAAAAGTTTCCTCATCTCATGGAGGAACTCAACGCAACAAGGACCATTGCTTCCTAAGGGGGGAGGAATGGTCCAGGTGGATGTTGGTGGCCACTCGCCTATCCCACTAGGACCCCCACAACTATCTCTTTTAGTTTTTCAGTTTCCTTAATCGTAGCACAGTTTACTATTTTTAGTAGTTTTTCGGGTCCTGAACTTTCGGAGCTGTTTTGAGGCCCTGTTTTTTGGGAAAACTCGGAGAAACATTACTAGTAGATTGATGTTGCTAACTCAAAATTTGTATTCCTCAGATAGATCTTTCTAACGAGGTATTGTGCGTGTCAAACAGAGATCGTATGCCAAAGTTACGACCCTCGTTAGTTGATGTACCAATTTACCCAAACGGGGCCCATAGTTTGGCGTTTCATCTCTTAGGGTTAGGTTTTTGGATGTTTAGGGTTTTCCATTGTTTCTCAACAATAAATAGGCCTTAGAGCCTCATTGTAACATAGTTCAGAGGCATGTAGCCGCCACATCTCTTCTCAGAGATAAGCTACCATCACCCTAGCTGGTTTGTTTCCATTTTTGTTTGTAAGCATATTTCAGTATTTTATATTAATGAAATGAAGTATTATTTCTACTACATCTCTGTATTTATGGTTATATCTGTAATTTGTTGTGTTCTTGTTTAAATCTGGATCAGTGGTATCAGAGCAGTCTGCTATTTCTCTGTTTTTCGTTGCATGTCCTCAACAAGGTCAGGGTATAAGGAGTTAGGGCATGAACTGGTCGAACCTTTGCAAGACTAGCCTCGCAAATCTCGACGACCTCCCATGGCGAATGAAAAGAAAGACAAGGGGCAGGAGATACTATCAAAATCTTGCTCGAAGAAGCCCTCGAGCGACAAAGGAACGCGATGATGGACAACTTTGCCCAGATCCTTTAGCGGCTACCTAGGGGCGACACAACTACTTCCTGTAGCTACTCTGGAAATGCCACACCCTTTAAGGTACAAGTTAACTTTGAAATCCCCCTATTGGAGGGTGAGATAGATGTAGATGTTGTAGATAAATGGTTAAATCTGCTAGAAGGGTATTTTTTTGTTCATGATTTTTCCAGCCAGGAAAATATTACTTTCGCTCTTCTCAAAGCAGCCCCCCACGTCAAAGACTGGTGGGAAACCTATTGCGAGCAAAAGGATGAAAGTACAAACTCACAGTTTTCAGTCGCTCCCACTTGGAATTCATTTCGGGATGCCATTAAGGTGCAGTACTACCCTGTTAGCGGCTACGATGACAAATACATAAAGTGGATCACACTGCAGCAGGGAAGGGAACAAGATGTGTTAGAGTTTACCAATTTTTTTCATACCCTATGCACGAAGTTGGGCATCAAGGATTCTGAGAAACATTTGGTACTCAAGTACTGCGGCTACCTACATAGATACATCTAGAACGTGATGGAGTTCTTAGACATCTCCTCGCTCGACACGACATACCGATACACTATCAAGATCGAGCATTAGTTTAACAGAAGAAGCGAGACTTTGGATCTGCGAAACCAAAGAACAAAGGACAAAGCCAAGGTGATGTGATGTAAGACAACCCGTAGAAGTCGCAAAAAAAGAACAACACCATGAAGTTAAATAAGGACACAGGAAAGTGGTGTGAGTTCCACAAGAGCCCCACTCACAACACAAGTGAGTGTCGAACCAAGTAGTCATTGGTGGCTGAGTTGAAGGCTTCAGAATCAGATGCATGTTCTGACCCTGAGTCAAAACCCAACAAGAGCAATGATAAAGGGAAGTAGATCATTGATGCGGAGTCCAGCGCCACGTTGCCACCGCTACGATCCAGAAGAACGAGCTCGAAAATCCAGAGGACGGGGAGCATCTTTTCCACTTACAGTTCATTGTTGACAGTGGGAGCCAAAAGAACCTCATTTCAGAAGAGGTCGTGAAGCAGTTGGGACTACCAACAATACCACACCCGCAACTGTACAACATCGGGTGGCTTCACTGAGGACGAGATCTTCGAGTCTGCCAACAGTGCCGCCTTCCCTACAGCATCAAGCCTTTCACAGATGAGGTATTGTGTGATGTTGCACCGCTTGATGTTTGTAATGTATTATTAAGCCAACCATATTTGTGGAGGCGACATGATGTGTATGAGTCAAGGCCTCGTGCTGTTATTATTTCTTTGTGTAATACATTATACAAGATACCAGAGGCAGCCCCACCTACCGCCACTTCTTTGATCTTTGCTAAAAAAGGCAGTAAGATCATCTCCCAAACTAGGAAATTTATTTTCTCTCTGGTTTGACCTCAAATAAAGGCGAAGATCATAGCCACATCCATGGCCCCTCGGAAGGGTTCCTCCACGCAGCAGAAGCAGGTGGATACGGTCATGTAAGAAGGCATGGACATCTTCTCCTCACCCACAGGGGTACCATTGCACTCTCAGGTCAAACATTCGTCTAATCTGACTTCCGGAGCACCTCTACCCAACGAGCCGATCTATTGCCACTCCATTGTGGAAAATGCCAAGTACAAGCAGCGACATGATCAACATCGGGTGCCACATAAGTTTCAGGTGGGCGACAAAGTCTGGTTGCATCTGCAGAAAGAACGTCTTACAAGAGCCCATCAGAAGCTCAGACCACTCCGATATGGTCCTTACACCATTACCAAGGTTGTGAGAAACAATGCTTTAGAGCATAACATTCCCCCATTCCCTCGCTTGCACAGAGTGTTCAATGTAGACCGCCCTCGACCATGCTTCCTGTTAGGCCCCTATACCAATAGGTGTCATATTTCATGATTGACTTGATGAGTTATGTAATATGTTCATACCTTTTCTTGTTGCAAAGGTTTTCCATATTTTCGAAAAATCAAAAAATTAAAAAAAATGTAAAGAGGGTATACCCTAAAAGAAAAATCAAAGGGTAAAAAGAATAAAGATGGTCAAAAATGAAAGAAAATGAACACCAAACAAAAATAGACCAGGAAAGTGTGCAAATTTAAATTCCACTACTTTTTCATTTTCTGTAATAAACAAATTGTGTGCAGCTTGTCATTTATGCCATAATTCATGAATATTCAAACTATTTAAACTTGACTTATTCATTTTTCAATTTCATGTTGTAGAAATAGAGAATAAATATCTGACCAAACAATTTAATCTTGGCAGATAAGTAAATAGATAGAGTAAATAAAAGGAGCTCAACAGTTTAATCTGAGCCCTTGGATGTAATAAGTGTAGATTTAGATAGATATCATTATGTAAAAAAAAAAGGAAAGTTGAAAAGGGTTTGCCAGTTTAAGTGCACCCTAATAAAGAAGAAAAAATGCTAGGTTAAAGTAAGTAGGGTAGGTAGTTGATGTTTCAGAATCATATGTGATGAATAATGTCTCTAAATGCGTTAATCTTTCATTTTTCATCGCAAAGCCAAGACATACACTATATTGAATATATCTCAAGCAAAGTAAAGTCACAATGATTAACTCCTCTTCTCATTTTCCCTAATTATTCATTAATTTCCCCTAAGCACTAAGGCATTTGCTAAATTAGAGGGGCTCAGAGCATTTCTCTGACTTCTGGAGGGATTGGACCCTCAGCCCAATAATTTAAAAAGCCTGAGTACTTAAAACCATCATTCATTCACTTTCATAAGTCTTTTCCTAAGTAAAATTCTATTTTACTTAGGAAAAATACACAATATTACAAAAAAACCCCTTTCTTTCATTTAAGCCTAAGTTTAAATGTACACTCTAATGTTTTACTTAGCACTTTTTCATTACATTTTTTCATATCAATTTCTAACTCATATTATATAACTCTCGAATAGAATTTCACCATTTCCCATAATATTTAAATATATATAAAAATCCCAAATTTCTATGTATCTTGCCTCTTTGATTAATTATAACCATAAACACATGTTAACCGGGATTAACTAGTTAACCCGTAACTAGTTAACATCCTAATCCCCCCGCTGCACAAAAAGGGATTAATTAACCCTCACGGTTAATCAATAACCTCCCCGTCCATTCACAAATAACCTCGGTCCGATTAAATAATTCTTAATTGGGTTAGGCCCGCCATTGTTAAACCCCGCCGTACCATGCCTCTCGTCAGTCGTCCGACCGCGCTTCCCTCATCCAACGCTTATTATCCATATCGCACACCGCTTAGTGACCACGCGATAGCACGCGATCACCAAGCAGTTTTTACACAACACCCCGGCCACGCATCGCAAATCCTGTGGAATCGTTGGCTCCCAGCCGAATACCGCCCAACCCCAAAAGCAGTGCGATACCATACCGCTTACCGCCCTCCGCATACGACAAAACATCATTTCATTCCCCACGAATGTCATCCGCCCGATAACCAAAAAAATCCCGCCAACCTTGACTTTGTCAATAAAACAAAGAAAATGTTGTTTTCATTGTTTATACTGCAAACTTATGTTCCCATGTAAAGGACGTCCAAGTCAACTGTCCAAGTTTTCTAACTGCCACCTTGCTGAGAAACTCATAGACGACGTAGCCCAGAACCTATTAGCCACCATCAGCACCTATCATTGCATTGTTCATTCCCCAAATATAGGGATTTATCCAATTTCCACAGAAACCCTGCAAGTTTTGGTTTTACACTGTAAATTCCACATAAAAAGGCCAAATTCAATACAAATTCTGTAGAAATTTTGAATAATTTAACACATATTCAACAGAGATTATCCTGATCATGTACTATTGCGGAAAACATACACAATACATAAGCTCCTTTACGTTGATCATCAATATAGCAGCATCAATAACAATAAAACATCAAGAGCATTCACACATTAACACAGTATGTATCCCGGGGAAAGCATCTCGCTAAAAACCCCAACTATCTGTATATTAATGATTGAGTCATGTAACATTACACAGCATAATACTTCTGACAAGTATCTCCACCTTGTTACACACAATACAACTCAGATCTAAATCAATCACTGGCTCAAATCTCCTCCGCTGCTTGCCTGCCTCCACTGCTCAATACCTGCTCAAGAACTGATGATAATTCCAAGGCAACCACGTATCTACTTGGAAAAATCACGTGAGCACAAGATACAATGTGGGAAAATACGTGAGCAAACTCATTGGCATACTCAATCCCTTGATTGTGCAAGATCTGATGCACAACTATAGTCACAACTAATAGCAATCCGATTCTCTAACACCTGTCCTGAACTGAACATGCACTCACATGCAACTGAGTTAACTGATGTATTCATTAGTTGTATTATGAGTTAATAACTTGTGAATTAATTAATAACTAATTCACCCAACTCATCTCTAGTCTATTCGCCAGTTAGACCAAATACAACCAGTTTAACAAAGCTAAACTGAACACAACTCCATCAACTGCACCTCCAGTCCACTAAACTCAACTCACTTGAGTTCTAACTGAAGTCCTGCATGCAAATATTAGTCATCCCATAGGTAACCACATATTTCCTTCTGGGATCTGCATGTACCCCATCCGTAGCTCATCCTGAAGTGCTCCAAGAGAATAAGACAAAGTTTATAGTCTAAATATTATTATGAGCTAATAATATTTGACTGTTCTATATTTAGACTGAGCAGTCACTCCGCTGTGGTGTCACTCCGCTGTGGTCTAAAATAGAAGTCCATCTATTTTTCCCAACTTGATCAATCATCCATAAACAACAACCTGCAATCCATAGACATGATCCATATGTCTAAAAATAGACATAGTCTAAAAATAGACTTGCGCCAAAAATAGCCTGCGGGCCCACTTAGTGAAGGCGACTCTTTTCACTAAGCTCCATCATCTTGTTGCAATCTCAACACTCCCTCTCGACAAGATATGGATTATCAGCAACCCCTATCCTGCCTCGGTGGTACTCGAATTTGCTCCTAGTGAGAGCCTTCGTCAGAATATCAGCATCCTGATCCTCCGTTGGAATGTACGAAAGTAACATGATCCTCCGCTGCACACAATCTCTGATATGATGGTACCTGATGTCAATATGTTTAGATCTATCATGAAATACAGGATTAGCCGAGAGTTTAATGCAACTCTGGTTATCACAGTAAATCACAGTAGGATCCAAATGAGAACCGAACAAACCAACTAGGATCTTCCTCATCCATATAGCCTCGCATGCAGCCAAACTTGCTGCCATATACTCGGCCTCCGCTGAACTGAGTGCCACGGATCTCTGTTTCCTGCTGTACCAAGAAACTGCTGTCGATCCAATACTGAAGACCCCTCCTGATGTGCTCTTTCTGTCCGTTGGGCTCCCTGCCCAATCTGCATCCGTGAAGCCACATAGCTTCACCTCATCCTCCTGTCTGTACCACAAACCATATCCCGATGTGCCTCTCAAGTAGCACAATACATGCTTGCCCGCCTTCCAGAAGAGCTTGGTAGGCTTAACCATAGCTTGTGAAAGCTGGTTAAATGCATAGCATATATCAGGTCGTGTATTGACCAAATACATCAGCGACCCCACCAACTGTCGATAAACAGTGGCATCCACTTCTTCTCCCGAAGTGGCATCCTCCTTCCTCCAACCTCCAGGAAGAGGAGTATCAACAGGCTTGCAGCCATGAATGTTGAACTTCTCCAGTATCTCCCGAGCATACTTGCCCTGAGAAACAAACAGTCCACCACTGCGCTGCCATATTTCCAATCCTAGGAAATAGTGAAGGAGGCCCAAGTCCTCATCTCAAACTCTGTAGCAAGATCCTTCTTGCATGACAGTATCAACAGCTCATCACCCGTTAGAATCAAATCATCAACATACAGTACAATGATAAGCAACTTACCCTCCACCACAATCTGGTATAGGTTAGGATCCGCCTCACTCTTGGAGAATCCAAGTCCTGTGAAATAGCCGTCTATTCGTGTGTACCAAGCACGTGGTGCTTGCTTCAACCCATACAGCGCTCTCTTGAGCCTGCACACATGCGACTCGCTGCTGAAGACTTCAAAGCCTTCGGGTTGCTCAATGTACACCTCCTCCTCAATGACACCGTTGAGGAACAGTCTTCACATCCATCTGATGAATGTGCCATCCCATCTGCGCTGAGAGAGCAAGAATCGTCCGTATGGAAGAATACCTTGCGACAGGTGCAAAGGTCTCCTCATAATCGATCCCCTCAATCTGTGAAAAGCCTCGGGCAACAAATCTTGCCTTGTACTTCTCCACACTCCCGTCAGCTGCCTTCTTAACTTTGTAGATCCATCTCGAACCCACCACTGATTTCCCTTCCGGTCTAGGAACAATCTCCCATGCACTGTTTCTGACAATAGAATCATACTCTTCCACCATGGCGTCTACCCATGCGGGATCCTCCACAGCTTCCTCGAAAGAGGATGGCTCAGTCACAAAACACTTGCTCATAAGAGCCATGTATCCAGTGTACCGATCAGGTGACTGTCTCTGCCTGCGTTGGGCTGTAGGTGGTCCTACAACTTTCTCTGCATCTTGAGCCAGTCGCTCAGCTTCTGTCAAGCGCTTTCGCCTCTGATGGTTGGCGGTGCATGAGTGGTCTCTTCCACTCCATGAACCTTGTCCTGTGGCTGATCCACGTCCTGAAGCTCATCCTTGGGAACTAATAGCTCCTCATCTACATGCAAGTGTAGCTCCCTCTCAAGCGAACACTTCATGGCTTTCTCCTCCTGAAATTTTATATCCCGTCGCACAATAGTTTTACCACTGTCTGGCAAATACACCCGATAGTTGTGGGGCGTATCAGTGTACCCCACAATATCCCAACCTCTGCAGTCGGCTCCAACTTCTTTCTGGCATCCTTCGTTACATGCATGTAAACATTAGCACCAAAAATCCTCAAATGAGAAAGATCAGGCTTCTTACCAGAATAAGTCTCCTCAGGTGTACTCATGCCAAGTATCCTATGAGGACAACGGTTCTGCACATAAACTGCTGTATTGCATGCTTTCGCCCACAAGTGAAGGGGTAGGCCCTGATCATGCAACATTGCAAGTGCAGCACCCACAATTGTTCTGTTCTTCCGCTCAGCTACCTCGTTCTGCTGTGGGTTATGGGGAGCTATGAGCTCTCTACGAATCCCTTCTGCCTTGCAGAAATCCTTGAACTCGTCCGAG
>APFE030490614.1:1843-85726 GCA_000404065.3 Pinus taeda
GGATATCTGTATCTATGAACTCCTTCAGCCCATTATCATCCAATACTGCCTCCATCCTGTCCTTCCATGCAATATAGTTTGAGCTGCCCTCAAGAGCATACTCCAATCGCAAACCGTTGAAAGACATTGCTGCGTTGTCACCAAGAAAACACTGCTGCAAATTCGAATTCCACCAGCAACCAACTCAACCGCCTCGGATCTAAGATTCGTGAGAACACAATATTTCTCGTACAGAGATTGACTGTATGGGCTTTTACTGGATATTTCACCTTCCAAAGGAAGGATGAATCCAGAGGCTACCTGGCCCGATTACAGGCTCTGCCTAGAGAAATAGAAAGTAAACACTTCCTGAATAGTAGATCTGATGATCAACACCTCTGATACCATGTAGAAATTTTGAATAATTTAACACATATTCAATGGAGATTATCCTGATCATGTACTATTGCGGAAAACATACACAATACATAAGCTCCTCTACGTTGATCATCAATATAGCAGCATCAATAACAATAAGACATCGAGAGCATTCACACATTAACACAGTATGTATCCCGGGGAAAGCATCTCGCTAAAAACCCCAACTATCTGTATATTAATGATTGAGTCATGTAACATTACACAGCATAATATTTCTCACAAGTATCTCCACCTCTGTTACACACAATACAGCTCAGATCTGATCTCCAAATCTCTTCCACTGCTTGCCTGCCTCCACTGCTCAATACCTGCTTCAAGAACTGATGAGAATGAATGATCCAAATTCGTATTTCCCTTGGATATACCACGCAATCCTCATTGGCAATACTCAATCCATTGATTGTGCAAGATCTGGTACACAACTATAGTCACAACTGATAGCAATCTGATTCTCTACCACCTGTCCCTGTTGAACTGAACATGCACTGACATGCAACTGAGTTAACTGATGTATTCATTAGTTGTATTATGAGTTAATAACTTGTGAATTAATTAATAACTAATTCACCCAACTCATCTCTAGTCTATTTGCCAGTTAGACTAAATACAACCAGTTTAACAAAGCTAAACTGAACACAACTCCATCAACTGCACCTCCAGTCCACTAAACTCAACTCACTTGAGTTCTAACTGAAGTCCTGCATGCAAATATTAGTCATCCCATAGGTAACCACATATTTCCTTCTGGGATCTGCATGTACCCCATCCGTAGCTCATCCTGAAGTGCTCCAAGAGAATAAGACAAAGTTTATAGTCTAAATATTATTATGAGCTAATAATATTTGACTGTTCTATATTTAGACTGAGCAGTCACTCCGCTTGTGATCTAAAAATAGAAGTCCATCTATTTTTCCCAACTTGATCAATTTTCCATAAACAGCAACCTGCAATCCATAGACATGATCCATATGTCTAAAAATAGACATAGTCTAAAAATAGGACTTGCGCCAAAAATAGCCTGCGGGCCCACTTAGTGAAGGCGACTCTTTTCACTAAGCTCCATCATCTTGTTTCAATCTCAACAGGTTAGCCATCATAATGGTTCATTTCAACTTCGAAGGGAATTTTGAACATTTTTCAATTTTACCAAAAACAATTAAATGTTTTTTACAAACTTTAGAAAGAGTATTTTTAGTGAGGATCCAATTTAGATCATTCCTCCCCATTTATAAGTTGTTGGTCCCCTAAAGCTTAAAACTCTTTCATTCTTCTTCTTCTCTACCTTCGAGCATCCCCTAACAAATTTCTAAGAAAGGTTTCCTCAACTACAAGATGGAAGATAAAAATTGATTCGGGGCATCCTTTAACACAAGCCTATTATCCATCTTGTGGCTAGAGATGAATTCATTGTTATATTAGGTCATTAAAAAAGTATTGGTCCTTGGACTACAAGTGCAAGTAGATCCTCTTTCCCCTTGACCATGCCTCTCTGATCTTTCTTCTTGGCTATTTAGTTTTTGTTATAGATTTCTAGGTGAAGCCTCCAACAATTGGGCTCCAACTCTCCAATCAATCTGCAATATTAGTGAGCATTCTTGTAGGGGCTTCTTGACCTTCTAGAGTGCCATCAATTTCTAACCTTATGACCTCTTTTCTTACAACAAAATAAACCAAAGATATTATGTCATATTGATTATGATTGCTAGCTTGGTTTCTCAATACCCCAAGAGTTGGAGTGGATTTGGATGGTGAAAGTATCTGCTTACTACCCTCTTCCAAACAAGTTTGGAATTAGAAAATAAGGATGTTCCAACCCAAAGGCCAGATCAAAGAGAAAATTGGGGGATCGTGAAGCCCCAAAAAAATATTCAAGGAGAGAACCTAATAAGGAACAATTGAGTTCAATTGTTGTTATCCATTTACAATACATGTTAGACATGGAGGCGAAGGCTAACATAAATCCACAATAAGGTGAGATCGATGCCTTAAAATTGAATCACTGGTTCCAACAATTTATATAAGTATATTTAATGCTTACCAAATAGATGAGGAGTGGATAATATCATTTGATACATTGAAGTTAGAGGGCCATGATTTAACCTGGTGGGAAATTCATATAGAGAAACTTAGGCTAGAGAATGACCCCTTAGTAATTAAGTGGGAGGACTCTAAACATTTCCTAGTTCTACCCTATTAGATATGTAGAGGACCAATGGATTTGATGGCACTACTTCAAGCAAAGGCAAGGGTGAAGTGTATAGGAGTACAACACTGGATTTAAGAAGATGGCCATCATGCCAGGTATCTCTCCCAAGAGCCCATATGTACTCGAGTACCTAGAAGGTCTATATAGCCATCTATGAAAATAGGTGATGTTGTTCAAGCGAAGAACAATGGATGAGGTTTGTGTATAGGCATGGTACATGGAAAATATAAGGCAAAATAAAAGGAATTTAAGTGCTTTAAAACATAAAGAGCACTAGGAACCTTCCAAGGAAGGGAAGAAGAAGTGGAAATGGGGTGAGCAGAAGCCCCGCGCAATGGTCATGGGGCACAAAGCCCGAGATTTTGGGTAAAGATAGGGTAAAGACTCCAAAAGATGCACGGAGCGCGATTTGTAATAAGTGGAGTCAAAGGGGTAGTCCGCCCAAGAATAATGTAAAGAAATGTAAATAAGTTGGCCCGCCCATGGATCGCGGTCCATGAAAAGGTATAAATAGAGCAAGGCTCTATGGGTAGAGGTAGCTAAGTTTTGTTGTATGATCTGGGATCTAAAATGTAATGGGTTTTTGAGGAGAACAATCTGAAAGCGTCTGTAAGTCCAAGTCGAGGGTTTGGGTAGTGGATAGAGGCTCTGCAGCTATGTGTGCAGAGGCCTGGAAGAGTCCACAGTTGTGTGCACGAACCCCTACAGCTGAGTGGGTAGAGCAGATCTGGATGTATTGGTGAAGAAAGAGAATAAAGATAAGTTTGCTTCTGTAATTTTGTGTTAAATCTAAAGTATTGCGGATCTAGCTTTTTGTATGGTTAATATCATTGTTTGATCTATGCGCATATGCTTACATCTTGAATACATGTGAAGTTGTGTTTAATCGAAGTGTGCGAACTGGATAAATCTAATAAATGTTTGCTTAAAGAACCCTCTAAGTAGATCTGATTTACAATACTTCATAAAAAAGATTAGATCTGTAAACAACATGATAATAGAAAGTAGGGGTTATTCTGGGTCCGAATCTGCATGAATACAGAGCAGCACAAAGTTGTAGAACCGTGCGCGAAACCTCCAGACCACATCTAGACATCCCAAGGGTGCAGAAACCTGGTTCTAGCACCCTCCCCTGCTACCTCGAGTGAGACCTCAGTCCGCGCTCCGCGGACTGTTGCCGAAAGGGTCGGTAGCTGTGGAATTTGTTTGGCTAAATAATTCTTCCAAACCTGGGTCAGGCCCATATAAGCTAACATGGGGTAAGGACAAGAAGACAACAACCATTACATATCACTATAAGGACTCTAGGAATCATCACAATCACTACAATGTTGATGGCCACATATAGGAGAAGTGTTGGAAATTACATCTAGAGTTGAACCTGGAAAATTGGAAGAAGGATTAGAAGAAAATGAATCTCCTCACCACATATTAAGCAACCAAGTGAAAAAGTATATATTATGTGGATGAGAACATTGTCTTCACATTAGTGTAGAAGGAGGTGGATCTAGTATCCTTCATTCAATAATAGAAGGAGATGACCAAGCTCTTCCACATTAAATTATAGGTCAAGAAGACCAAGATCAATGCCCTATTCAACTCAAGTTCACAAGATAATCTAATAGCATCATATCTAGGCCAAAAAATTGGATTCTGGGTTCGATATCAGCGTAGCGCATATCCATTGGGATGGGTAAATAAGGATGGAAAAAACAAGGTAACCAAATAGCGTAGAAAAAAATTTGCAATCAGTGTTGATTTTTATTAATGAAGTAGAGTTGGATGTAGTTCCACTTGATGTATATGGAGTTGTGATTGGGAGTCACTATATGTGTATTTGGGATGCAATCTTTATGTGAAAATTCAACCAAAACTATCTCATCAAGGATGGGAAATCATTCATCATCAATGCACACAAAAGAAAATCCAAGATTTCCTTGGTAATTTTCAAACAAGCCATGAAGTTAATTAGTTCTAGAAACAAATGTGTTTTAATATTTTTAAGAGAAAAGTAGTATAGTTAGGAGTTAATAAGGGCAAAGGTATCCCTAGAGTGGTTTACTAAATAACATAAACAATAATTGGATTGGTCTTTTTAGGCATAGAGGGAAGTGTTTTGGAGCCTAAGGGGCTACCAACCAAGAGGATCGTAGAGCATGAAATCCAATTATCTCCAAACTCTTCATTTCCAAATATTGAGATGTACAAATAGTCCATTTGGGAAGCAAGCAAAGTGAAGAAATAGTTGCAGCAACTACTAGATAGTGTGTGATTCAACCAAGTACCCCATCTTGTGGTTCACCCATCATAATTGTGCCAAAGAAGGATGGGACTTAGAAAATGTGCATCAATTACAAAGCATTAAACAAGAAGAAAAGAAGAGGGTCTTCACCCCTAAACTATCCTATAATGTGCATCAATTACAAAGCATTAAACCAGAGAAAAAGAAGAGGGTCTTCGCCCCTAAACTATGTTATTTTGTGTGAATCTTTATGTTTTGATCTCAAAACCATATGCTCCCTACCTAGGGTTGATGATTTATTAGATCAGTTGCAGCAAGTGAAATACTATACTAAGTTGGATTTAAAATTAGAGCACCACTAGGTTCAAATAGAGGAAGAAGACACTTCAAGACCACCTTCAAAAACAAACAAGGTTTATAAGTGTGGTTAGCCTTGCCATTTGTTCTATGTAAATCACCAACTATGTTCATGAGACTAATGAATGATATATTGTGCCCTTATCTAGATTTAATATTTGCTATTATTTATTTGGATGGTATACTCACTTACAGTGCTACCTGGGAGGAGCACATCTCACACTTGATGCAGGTGCTAAAGACATGTTAAAGACTTTGAAGAAGCACCAGCTAATTGTGAATCTCAAGAAATGTGAGTTTTCATAGTAATTATTGGTGTAGTTAGACTATTTGATTTGTGGAGGGGAGGTTAAGCTAGATCCTACAAAGATGGAGGCCATCATGAAGTGTCTAGTGGCTACAAACTTTTTTGAAATTAGGATTTTTATTGGAGTAGCACAATACCTAGGGAGATTCATAGCTTCATTTTCAGCAATAGTTGCACCACTCCACAACATAGCACTAAATGGCAAGAGTTTCCATTAGGGGAAAGGTCAACAGAAGGCCTTTAAAGAGTTGAAAAAGAAAATCAATCAAGCACTAGTTCATGGGTTACCAAACTTGTAGCAAAATTTTGAAGTGGAGACAAATGTGAGTGATTATGTCATGAGAGCACTCTTAATGCAAGGAGGAAGGCCTATATGCTACCATTCTAATGTATTTCATGGGGAAATTCTCAACCACTCTACCTATGACAAAGTGCTCTATGCCATGGTACAAGCTAAGTTGTCAAAAAGTGGAAACGTTATTTGATGGGAAAGGATATTATCATCCACATAGATCACCAGCCATTACCTTACTTGTAGGCCTAGAGTAAGCTACAACAAACCAAAAACTACAAGCGAATGTGGTCCATATAGAAATTCCATTTATTCATCAAGTATAAGAAGGGAGACACAAACAAGTTGGTAGATTTGATTTGAAGGCCGCCCACGTCAAAACTTTTAGGTTTTAGAACTATGATGTACATGGATAATTTCACCTGATGCATATAGAGACGTATATATAGATGATGAGGACTTTAAGGAGGTATTTAGTAATTGCAAAGCCAGAGTCATGTAGATGATGGTGACAAAACAATTGACTATTATCTCCAGAATGGGTTACTCCACATGTTGGAAAAGATTTATGTTCCTAAATTTGAGTAATTGTAGCTAATCAAAGAGGCTCACACCTCTAAGTTTGCAAGGAATTTTGGTGTAGGGAAGGAGACGGTCAATTTACAGAGGTATGTATAATAACCTAGAATGCAAGAAGATGTAGCAAGTATTATTAGAGGATGTATGATTTGTTGTACCAACAGGCCTAGTAATAGGAAACACGGTCTATATCATCCCTTACCTATATCTACTCATCCTTCTAAAAGCATTTCCATGCGTTGTGTGGAAGCTTTATCCACAATTGAGGAGAGACATAACTACATGTCCCTATTCATTGATAGGTTCAACAAGATGTGCATTCTCATGCTTTATTAAAATACCATTGTAGGGTAAGAAGCAACAAACTTGTTCTTTGAACAAGTCTCGTTGCACTTTGGGATACCAAGGAGCGTCATTTTAAATAGGGACACCAAATTTCTCAGTGATTTTTGGACTACATTGTGGGAGATTATGAATACAAACTTGAAGAAATATAGAACATTCCATCCACAGGAAAATGGGAAAATAGAAGTATTCAATGGGAGTTTGTTGTAGCTTTTGATGGGTTACAATTAGAAGCATGTGAAAACTTGGGATGAAAATATGGCATATATACAACACATCTATAACACAGAAAACCACACTTCTAATGGAAATTCCCTGTTTGAAACTTGTTTTCGATATTTTCCACCTTCACCTTTGGATGTTATGTATGGATAACAAGTAAGAGTGAGGGAGGATATCATAGGTGATGCTTTAAGAGCTGAAAAAAATGTTGAGAAGATTAGGCAAATTCATTTGTAATACAAGAGTCATTGAAGAAATCATAGGAAAAATACAAGGTTATGCATGACCAACACAAAACAAAAATTTCTTTCAAATTGGGAGATATATTATGGTTATAGTTGAACAAGGAGATGCTATAGGTTCTTAGTAAGACAATTAAGGCTTAGCAATATCGTCCTTTCGAGATACTAGAAAAGGAGGAAGATAATTCTATAAAATCAATTTAACCCCATACATGCACATTTACTTGATGGTGAATGTGAAAAATCTAAAACATTATGAGCCCTCCATGTTGGCTTAGGAAGAGGAGTGGATCCTAACTTCCATATAGGATTTATCTCTAGATTCCTAGGCAAAGTTAACAGAGGATACAATTTTCCATAGGGTCTAAAACTATAATACAAGGGAAATATGACCTTCATAGATTAGGTTTAAAGGACAACTTCCAAGTAAGGCTAAATGGTATTCTAGGGAGAAGGTAGAGGAACACGTTCTTCACCTCATGCAGTAAATCTTGTGGGGATGAAAAACTTCGCAAAATGGGAGATATGACCCGACATGGATCAATATATAATTTATAATCTATCTTGATGATTTCAAAGTGGAAAATTAGAGGAATCAACTTATAGAAGTAGTTCTATCAATGGGACCTAGTTTAGAGAATTAAGCTCTCAAACCTTCTGATGTTATTTTGAGGCCTTAAATGGTGTTTTTCGGGGGGGAACTTGTTGAAATATGTAACTAGGTTCGTTCTTCATAATGACATATGTAATCATGATTTTATGTATTTTATGTAAAGAGAAAAATAAATTTATTCTTGTTGTTCTTGATGCATGGGTTTTATGCTCAAGGGAAATTAATTTTTAGGTCAAGCACCCATTGAGTGCTTCTATCTCAATTGAGTCATTGTCATGTATTGAAGACCCATTTGGGCATGTTACATATTGTAAAGAAACATTTATTTGAGGCAAACTAGAGTCAAACACCCTCCAAGACCTTGTCATGATGCTGCAATCATGTTGGCCTTCAAGAAGAGTAAGTCGGCCTAGCTAGAAGGACATGACAGCCTATTAGGGCACTCAAGGAAGCCTATATAAAGAGGTCTCGGCCTCATTCAAAGTATCATCAATCAAGCATTCAAGAGCAAGCTATAAGTGCAAAAAAGAAAGGACAGGAAGCATCTTGGATAGCGAAGAAGAGAAGAAGGAATACCAAAAGTTTGGGACTATTTTTTGGGCCTCCTACACCTCACACGTGCGAAAAAGTTAGGGCTCTCATCTGTTGTAGGGAAGCCGAGTTGCAATACTATTAAGAATCCACTTTTGGTGTCAAGAAGACTCTCTCTACAAGTCGAGTTCCCATGGACAAATATCCTACCCAAGCGAAGAGGAGAAAGGCTCTCAAATTGTCCACACATGTGAAACCAGAGAAGATTTTAGGCAAGCGAAGAATTGCAGACCTGTGAAGGAAGCTGAAAACTTGAAGAGAAGTTGAAATTCAAAGTGTTGCAAGAAGTTTGAACAACGTTGACTTTGTGGAAGAAAGAAGAGATTTTACATGAGGGGTTTTTTGTCAATAGTCATAGGTCTTGGAATTCGTCAATTGAAGTTCTATAAAAAGAAAAGAGTTCTTGTAGATTTTCCTCTCAAGAGGAGAGGTTTTGGCCCTGGATGATAGCCTACATCTTGTGTCCCATTGTCCCATTGATTTTATTGTTTGGTAGTTGTTTAATGATAAATAACACTAGTAATAATCAAGTGAAAGAAGACATTAATCAAGTTAAGTAAAAATACATCACAAGCGGTTAACAAAGTAAGAGAAATCGCTTAATTTGTGGCCCCTAGATTTCTCATCATGGTATCAGAGCTAAGGTGACTACATCAACGAAATGTGGCTTAAAGAGTTATACTCAAGGACTGAAGCTCAAGGAGATCATCTGGGAAACATCAAGAACATCAATTATTAGGAAGGACTAGCCTCCTCGTCATCTTGAAGAAATTAATTAAGGAGCATCAAAGAAGACCTAAAAACCCTAGCTCATTCAAAGAAGGGTTCTTCAATTGAAGCATTCTTGGGAAGTTTACATATTGAACAATCATAATCACAAAGAAAAGATTACCTCAAGGACCCGACATCCACTCAATCAAAGGAAGACCCTACATTTGAAGCACCTTGGGAAAGCCACCACATTCTACACTATCATCCGAGGAAGCAAGAAGATGTGTTGTCATTATCATCAAGGAATCAAGGTGATCTCCCTCTCTTTGAGTCAAGAATCACCTTTGACTGAAGACATATTCATCAAGAGGACATCTTCTATCATCAACATCATCAGGAAAGGCATCAAGTTGAAGATGTCATCATCAAAGAAGCATATTCACTTGAAAAGTAAGTATCTTTATATCTATATCTAAACCTATCAAAATGAATCCACATTGCAAGGAAAGCAACAAATTGGTTGGGTCATCAAATTTCCTTGCATGGAAGAAGAGGACAAATTTTATCCTCGTAGAAAATGAAGTCATTGGTCATGTTAAGGGTTTAATTGTTAAACCACCAAAGGAAGAATCTAAAGCTCTAACTTCTTATATGAAGTAGTTCATCTTTATCGAATTCTTTTCTTATGATAGTTGAATGGTCTTTATTACCAGTTATTGTTTGAAATCTTTTTAGATCGCATAGAAGAAAGATCACACCCCGGGTTAGCATAAATTTCGATGTTTTTCTGTTTATTAGAACACAATAGCATAGCATTAGATTAGATAGAAGTATTTCATTTAGAACAGAAACACCCATCTTTCTCACACACACACACTGAATTGGGAAACTGGTCCCATATCCCCAGTTGGACCCGCTATACCAAACGGATAAGGAGCTACCAACCAAGGTCCAGACCTGGCGGGTATCCCCCTTGTTGTCAACCCCGATTTTCGAGGCCCTCAACAGGTTGTTAGGAATATGGGAATTTCAAGAGAGATTTTCCTAAATTCAAGAATGACAATAAGAAAATAAAATAAAGGAATGAATCCCACATCATCGAAGAGGTGGAAGAACTTGAAAAGAGGAAATCAAAGAAGGAGGAAGTGAAAGATCTCTACTATGACTAAGATAATCTCCTTCACTTAGTTCTTTTCTGTTTTGAAAAATATCTCTATCATTGTAGGAAGCATCACAAGAATAATAGGATGCATTATAATTGGAATTGAGATGCCTTCACCATAGAAGGCATGAAAGGATAGTTGAAGTAGAAGTCTACATGAATGTAGCAATCATCATAAGAAGGAAGTAGCTCTTGGTAACCTCATTGAAAGAATGAGTAGTATATGGTTGAAAGAAAGTCATCTAGCATGAAAGAAGATGAAAATAATTCATCATACATCATCATCATTAGAAAGGAGCATTTATAGGATGAGGATAATCAAGATCCTATGTTGGAATTTTCATTAGAAGGTTCACCTCTACTTAGAAGAAGCAAGTGTCTCATTGATAATTCCACTTTGTGTGGGATCTATGGTTTAGAAAGATGATGGTATGATGACAAAGGAGTGCAACATGTCAAGATATTTGAAGTAATTTCAAACAAGGAAAATAAGTTGTCAAAGGAAGTCTAGATGACCAAAAGGAGAAAAGAGTTATGTATATATTGGATAGATTAAGTCATGTCATCATATAGTTGCAGATAGAATGGGTGAATTCTCTAAGCATGATCGAAGAAGAAGGATCTCCTCCTTTGGAAAGATGCATGAAGGCATATGTTTTGAACTAGTTCACATATTTACAATATGAAATCAATATAATATGTCCTCATATGGAATATGAGGTAGTTGAAAAAAATGAAGGAACTATGTATAGAAGTTCCTGGGAAGAATATGTGAGGAAAGGAAGAGGAGTTCGTGAGAAATGCAACTATGGTCACATAAGATAAGCTAAGTGATCAACATATGATGACTAAGAGAATTTTCTAATGGAGAAGGCATGGAGACTCTAATAAATTCTATAAAGGAAGGATACCCTTGACATTGAATATCTTGGGGAAGTGTTTATGAATGTGCAGGATGTTGATGTTGCAAGCTAGTAGATTTCATGATAAAAGGCCATCATAAAAGGTAACTTTGATTTGATGTACATTTTTATTTTTGAACAAAATATGGTTGGGTTGAATCAAGGCTACTGAAAGAGAGTTGTAGAACTCATATGGTTGGATGGAATATCCTGAAATAAATCTGACTTGGAAGAGGTAGTTGTATGAAGAAAAGCCAGATGTGTACTAGAAGATCACTTTCCAATAAAGAGAAGGATGACATAATTGATATGGTTCATGAAGGAAGGTGATGGATGGTTAGTGCCCTGCAAAAGATGAAGGCTCCATAGTGAAGAAGATGTAGTTCATGACATCGAAAGGAGGAGCCCTACAAGCAGTTGATAATACCATGATCTCCACCAAAGAGTTGAGAGTTGTTGTTGGTAACAAGTCCCTGGTTAAGAGGGAGCTTGGACAAGTCCCTGAATAAGAGGGAGCATGGGTACATTCCTTTTATAGGAATGGGTATATTTTCCCTAGTTGAGAGGGAAAGATAGACACGCCATTCTTGTCTTCATATTGTGAAGAAAGAATGGGGATTGGGTAAGCATCTGAGAATGATTTTGATACTCTTTGAGGATGAGGTAGGGAATCCAAGATAAGAGTAGTCAAAGATGAAATTCCTTGAGGATGTATTATTCCAAGATAGGAATTGTCCTAAAATAACATACCCTCTGAATACTCAGGTGGGGTATGTGCCTTCAGAGACAATGATGATGGTGTATGCCAGTCATTGGTCTCGCCAAAATTGTGCTCTAATCTTGTGGAGAGATAGAGTTGTTAGTCAAGGCCTTGCTATGTGACAATGTTGGTTGGTATGATGAGATGCTCTTGTATAAGATCATAATATAGCTTATAAGATGGTTTAACATTCTAACTCTTCTTCTAATAATTCTTCAAATTGAGAATGTCAAAGTACCTTGTATGGATTATGAATACCTCCCTAGTTAAGAGGGAGTGTTGAAATATGTAACTAGGTTTGGTCCTCATAATGACATATGTAATAATGATTTTATGTAAAAAGAAAAATAAATTTATTATTGTTGTTCTTGAGGCATGGGTTTTATGCTCAAGGGAAAAATATTTTTAGGTCAAGAACCCATTGAGTGCTTCTATGTCAATTGAGTTATTTTCATGTATTGAAGACCGTTTCTTGGCATGTTGCATATTGTAAAGAAAAATTTATTTGAGTCAAACTAGATTCAAAGACCCTCTAAGACCTTTTCATGATGCTACAATCAAGTCGACCTTCAAGAAGAGCAAGTTAGCCTAGCTAGAAGGACATGCCAGCCTATTAGGGCATCTAAGGAAGCCTATATAAAGGACCTCTCGGCCTTAATCAAAGTATCATCGATCAAGCATTCAAGAGCAAGATAGAAGTGTGAAAAAGAAAGGACAAGAAGCCTCTTGGATAGCAATGAAGAAAAGAAGGAAGACCAAAAAGTTTGGGACTATTTTTTTGACCTCCTACACCTCACACATATGAATAATTTAGGGTTGTTATCTATTGTAAGGAAGTCGAGTTGTAGTACTTCTAAGGAGCCACTTTTGGTGCCAAGAAGACTCTCTCTACAATTCGAGTTCCCAAGGAGAAATATCCTACCCAAGCGAAGAGGAGAAAGGCTCTCAAACTATCCACACATGTGAAACCATAGAAGATTTTGAGCAAGCTAAGAATTACATACCTGTGAAGGAATTCAAAATCTTGAAGAGAAGTTGAAATTCAAAGTGTTGCAGCAAGTTTGAACAGTGTTGACTTTGTGGAAGAAAGAAGTGATTTGACTTGGTCTTGGAGGGGATTTCGATCAAGGATCATAGGTCTTGGAATTCATCAATTGAAGTTCTATAAGAAGAAAATAGTTCTTGTGTGTTTTCATCTCAAGAGGAGAGGTTTTGGCCCTGGTTGATAGCCTACATCTTATGTCTTATTGTCTCATTTATTTTATTGTTTGGTAGTTGTTTGATGATAGTGAACACTATAATAATCAAGTGAAATAAGAAGTTATCAAGTTAAGTAAAAATGCATCACAAGCAGTTATCAAAGTAAGATAAATCACTTAATTTGATGCCCCTAGATTTCTCAGCAAAAATTTCTTGTCTAAGCATTGAACCCTAGGACATTTTTCAACACTTAAAGAACCTTTCCAATGGTGCAAGAATCATGTCAATCATAGTTTATATGAAACAATTATGTCTCTCAGAATTTGACCTACCATGTTTGACCACATGGCACGAATTGGTGTCACATCAACTCTCATTATTCATTCATGTTGAGTTAGCCACATGGGGACTATGAACAAGACTCAAAAAGGGTTAAAGTTGTAACTCTAGTTGAGAGTTGAAGGAGTTAAACTAGACCCCTAGTTGGTTATTGGGCTATGTTATAACCATGCAACTAGGAGGAAAATGGGTCTCATTCTATTCAATTGTATCTAGTTCCATAGGAGAGTAAAACAATTAGGAGTAGGAGAGAGAGAGCATAACAGAGAGGGCTTAATATTTTCTAGTAGCATATCAAACTACACGTCTTAGGTAACTCCACATAGAGTGTCTTCTCCTTTATATTTGCATTATATTTATTTGAGATAAAAGAGAGCAAAGCGACCTAACCTTCTAACTAGGATTTCTCCTATGAGGGTTTCCCAAAGCATATCTTGTGTTCATTGTGGTTCATGAACAATTGTATTTTATTGTTTTATGTTTTCTACACTTCATTTATTACATGCATAAGCATAAAATAGTAATTTGGAAATTGGAATTTAAGGAAATCAACTCTCATAGTATAGATGTAGGCCTAATTTTACTAGATTTGTTGTGATGAACTATCTAGAGCAATATCCACAGTAGTTTACAGATTTTTTTTCTTCTAATGGGATCCCCCATCGTCATCACATGGATAGGGTGTGTCGTACCAATAGGGTTTGTTTATCAGTGGTTTAGTATTCCCCACAGTCACTCTTTTGTATTTTCCCCATTCAAGTTTTCATATGTCTAGCTTGGTGTGATGTCTCGTAGTGGTCTAGGATGAAGGGGATGACAACTATTCCCCACATTCACTCTTCTTGTATTTTCCACATTTGATTTTTCATTTCCCAGGCTTGGTGTGATGCCTCATGGTGGTCTAGGATGAAGGGGCTGACATAGTCGTGGTAGGCAAGCTACCTCTTACACCCAACAAGGTGTGAAATCATCTACAGTGGCTTTCTATGCTTAGACTCTTTTGATTATTCAACAAGAAATTGAGTCAACATAGAAAGAGGTATGATTGGAGCATGGGTTTACTGAATATGTTGTCATAGATGAAGAAATAAGGCCATGGGTTTTAGATACTTGTAGCACCAAGACTAGAAACACAACACATATCAAATTATGGATTTGTATTGACAAATAAAGACTCTTATAGGAAAAGTATTATTAAAATAAGTGAAACATATCAAGAAATCTTACTTTGTTTGGATGACATGTAGATTTAACTCAAGGCTATATGCAACAATCTTTCATCCTTAGCAAAGAAAATCCTTGACAAGGAGTCCATATAACTTGAGCATGCCCTTGAGAAGTCTACTAAAGGTCCTGTCAACATTCCCTCACACTCATCTCTTTGATTGCATTGGTTTTTTATTTTTATGTTTTATCATCATAGGAGAAGCAACTATCGTGTTGCTTGTAAGTTTAGCTTTTGTTATGTGAATAGTCTTAGGCATAGAACTAGTTTCTTGAAGTATGGCATTTAGATATGTTGTTTGTCTCAAACAAAATGGACAAAACACTTGTTATTTTGTTGTTGGTTTCCCTAATGACAGACTAGCATATATGGTTTGTGTGTAGTTTTTTTCCTGAGCGTCTAAGTCTTCTACCTTTGGCTTTTTTCGTTAAAATATGGCAATAATTTTTTTGGCAAAATTATGATAGTTTTGTTTTTTAAAATGTGTATTTCAATATATGAATGGATTTTTCATTATGAAAAACCCTTGGAGCACTCGCATCCTGCATATTTCTCAACTCAAACTTGTGATAGCAACAAATCCTTGTCAGATTTCAGGAAAAATTGACCATAAAATATGTCTAGAAAAGGACCAAAGCGCAGAAGTTTTAGACTACAGATTTTTGTCCTTCATATATTATAGAAAATATGTCGTAGTCTAACTTATAGACGAAATAGCCTTTTTCACCAAAATCCAGCAACACAATTTCAAGATTTTAGTTAGACTATGCCATAAAATATTGGCTAGCTTGACAAAAAAACATAGTTTCACTAGAAGTGCATTTCCTAAACCTCGAGAATAGGAATGAAGTGTCCCAATTGATAGTTCTAGGAACTTGTGAGCTTTATGTAAAGCTTCAATTTCAAGGAGATGGGAGCATGGGAACTAATTTCATATATAAAAATCTTTAATTAACATTCTATTTTTTGGTATTAAAAAATATTAATTTTCAATATTATTACATTAAAATATATATTTTTAATATTTGTCCAATTATTACAAACACATATATTTATTAAGGGGTTTTGAATATATGGTGATTGGGTGTAAGGTTAAGGCATTTGATAGAAAGACATAAATATTTTTTGGCTTATTCTAATTAAAAAACACTTGAAAAAAAACAATATAATTTTTTCCAATTCTTTATATAATAACAAAAATATTGGAGCAAGAATTTCACTAGGAAAATACCAAAATACTTAAAATTAGCTCGCACTAAAATTATCCAAAGTACCAAATGATTCAAAAATACCAAAATACTTAAAATTAGCTCGCACTAAAATTATCCAAAGTACCGTAATGATTCAAAGTTATTAGATCTCTGAAAATCCAAAATTTTTGTTTGTTTGTTTGGTTTTTTTTTTTTTTTTTTTTTTTTTTTTTTTTTTTTTTTTAGGGGGGAAGGGCATCCCCACTGAAGAAGCAACATATACAATATATACATCATCTATACACCAACATTGAAACCAACATTTGTTGCACACAAGCAACACAACAAACCGACAGAGCGGCGAAAGACAATGATACAATAAGCTACTGAGTAGCGCATCATGCAAGGTGAATCGAACCCGGGTGGGGGGGCCACAAGCCGACCATTCCAACCACAGGGCCAAACACCACGTGCTAATCTTGTAGATCAGTTATTGCCTGTCTTTTGCGAAGACATTTTCTTAGTTTCGTGATCCCTCCTATTTTATGAAAACAATTTTTAATTAATTTTGCTAATGACTTTATACTGATTCACTGTGATATTTACTGTGATTTTTGAGCGCAAGTTGTTTTCACTGTAATTTTTTGGAAGTGTTTTTGTCAATTTTTTTTAATTTGGTAATAAATTTATTGAAATCACAAATTTGATAAATAATCTCTGCATAATTAAAGAACTTTAAAGAATTTTCAGGATGCTAAATCTATATATACAATCAAAAACTAATTTAAATAACACAAATCAAAATTTCACTTTAAATTTTTCCACCACCAAAAAATCTGAAAAATCACTGTAAAAACATCTCCATAATAATAATTACTTTCATTGTATTGTATATTAGTAGGTGGGTTTCGTTGTATATTAGTAAGTGGGTAGGGGTCATTTCTTTAGATAAGGCGTAGTTGAGGACAGATCTACATGGCGACGGACATAAAACGGAGATGGAGATAGGATGAAAAAGCAGACAGAGGTCGGCAGCGGGGCCAGGGAGGTGGTCCACGTGCTGTCAGAGAATCTAAAAAATGTTGGAAAACAATGATAATTCCAACCACTGCCATTAATGTAGTAGCTGGACACCTCTAGAAAATTCAGCAGGTAGCTTCTTCTAGAATTTGGCAGAGCTGGATAGCTTCCTGGAGAAGCCACTGCCCCACCGACTCCAGAAAGATCTCTGCTATGTATAAATACTTGTTCAGTCATCAAATGAAGACAAGTTCTAAGTTCTGTTCATGTGTTTAACTGTGTGTGCTCTCTGATTTGGTATCAGAGCTTGGTGAGTGCTGCAAATTTCTTCTAAGAGGGTGTGTTCCAGAGAGGTTGGAGTTGTAGAAGAACGCCATGAGAAGCCTCCCTGTGAGAGCCAGTCAGGAAGTTGAGTGAGGCATTCGAGCCACTGTAAGGAGGACATTAAGATTGAGTTCAAGAGCGGTGTGCTTACTTTGAGCGGAGAACAACAGAAGGAGAAGATTGACAAGTCCAGAAAATAGCACCGAGAGGAGTGATTGGTCGGTAAATTTATCTGAGAGTTCCGTTTGCCTGACGGAAATAGGGAAAACATCAAAACAAGCTTGGAGAACGGCATGCTAGTGGTGAGTGTGCCGAAGGTGGAGAAGAAGGTCGGTGAAGTGAAATTTATCAGTATAGAATCCGGGGGCAACAACCAGAAAGGTTGTTTGGAAGTGACGGCAATTTTGGTATATCTTTGAATTTCATAGAAGGCATCCAAATGGACATAATTAGTGAATGAAGACAACCTTTTCTTTTTTCTCTATTTCTCTTAGATATAATTCCTAGACCAGTCAGAGGTTAATATGTTTTTTGCTATGTATTTATGACATGCTACTAGTATTGATGGACTTTTATTGGACCTCATAAAGGGTTTAAAAAAAAAAAAAACTAGAGGGTCGATTTAAAAGGAAATAATTAAATACATTTACGATGTCATTGAAGTTGTGAAAGCACCTTGTTTAAAAATATTATTTTGGATACTTTGAGTGGGATACTTTTAATTCTGTTTTAAAAAAAAGGAAGGAGGCAGCCATATTATCCAATAATATTGGATAAAAAATTTTACTAAAGGATTTATAAGCTTATTGAAAATGGCTAATGTATTGGCAGAATCTTTTTTATCTGACTCTAACAAGTTAGATGGTGAAAATTATGCAAATTGGAAGTTTAAGTTGCAGACTTTGATGGAAGGCAACAATACATGGGTAATTGTGTCTGGAGCTGAAGTTAAGCCAGTGTCCCCTCAAGCCACAGAGGTTGCAATTCAAGATTGGGAGCGACGGGAAAACAAAGCAAAGGTGCTTCTGCGGATGACAGTTAAGGACAACATTATTCCACACATTAGAGAATGAAAAACATCCAAGGAGACATGGGACACTCTCAAAAATTTGTATGAGACGAATACTACAAAACGAATATTGTATTTAAAGAGTAAGCTTCTTTCAATTAAGATGGAAGAAAATGAAAGTGTTAGTGATTTTATTTCTAGAATTAAAGATCTAAAGGATAAACTAGGTGACATTAGTGAATCAGTATCTAGTACAGACTTGGTTACTGTGACATTAAGTGGAATGCTTGATGAATATCAAATATTTATAACTGGTCTTTCAGCTAGAGAGAAGGCTCCTACTTTTGATGAGTTGGCAGGTATACTTATGCAGGAAGAAGAGCAGAGAAGAAGCATTAAACAGAAATCTCCTAATTCAGATTTAGCATTGACGGCCAAAGGTAAGAAGTTCTTCAAAGCTAAACAGTGGGAGAAAAATAAAGGCAAAAAGCCACATGTAAAATCATTTCAAGGTACCCCTTTACCAAGGATAAATGCCAGATCAAGTAGAGATGATGTGTGTTATTACTGTGGAAAACCTGGTCATTTTTCTAAGAATTGCATAAAAAGGAGGTCTGATCAATTTAAACAAAGAAGGAATTCAGGAAATTATGTTGATAGAGATGAAGCAATTAGTCAAGATGTTAGCAATCTTAAATTGTTTGTGTCCAATGCTGCTTTATCAGCAGAAACTGATGATGATAATGCTTGGTTTATAGATTTTGGTGCATCAATCCATATGTCATGCAAAAGAGATTGGTTTGATACTTATCATGAGATTAATAATGGTGGACACATCTATTTAGGAGATAATAGATCACATGAAATTAAAGGATATGGTAATATAAGTGTTATGATGCCTAATGGACAATAAAAACAAACTCACAATGTGTTGTATGCTCCTGGATTAAAGAAGAACTTAATTTCAGTCTCTACTATCACATATCAACATTTAAAAGTTGAATTTGTGAAATCACGTTGTCTATTAAAAGATGTGCAGGACAACTACAAGGTTGTTGCAAAAGGAATGAGAGTTGGAGGCTTATACAAGTTGGATGTAATGAAGAATGGGCATCAAGCTTTGGCATCAATAGGCATATCAACTATAGAGCTTTGGCATCAAAGGTATGGACACTTAAATCATAATGACCTAATGTTACTACAAAAGAAATTGATGGTAGAAGGTATTCCAATTATAAAGGGTGAAAACTTTGAATGTGAAGGTTGTGCACTAGGAAAACAACATAGGGAAGAATTTCCTATGCATGAAAATAGAAAAAAACGTGAAATACTTAAACTAGTGCATACTGATGTATGTGGTCCAATGCAAACTAAGTCACTTGGTGGAGCATATTACTTTCTTATATTTATTGATGATAGCACTAGATACACCTAGGTATACTTTATAAGAAACAAAAGTGACGTGTTTGAATACTTTAAAGAATTCAAGAGTATGATTGAAAAGCAAACAGGAAAGAGCATTAAAATTCTTCGATCTGATAAAGGTAGTGAGTATACTTCATGAGCTTTTATCAAATATTGCAAACAAAATGGAATTATGCAACAATTTACAGTACCACATACACCTCAACAAAATGAAGTAGCTGAAAGAAAGAATAGAACATTAGTTGAATGTGCTCGAAATATGATAAAAAGTAAAGGACTTTCTAATAGTTTTTGGGTTGAAGCCATTAATACAACTGTATATCTTAAAAATAGAAACCCTACTAAGTATCTTGAGCACAAAACACCATTTGAAGCATTTTATGGTTTTAAACCTAAAGTTAGTCATTTAAGGATATTTGGATGCAAGGCCTTTGCTCATATTCCTAAAGAGGATAGGAGAAAGTTAGATGCCAAAGCCATCAAATGTATTTTTATTGGATATTGCACTGATAAAAAAGCATATAAAATGTATGATCCAAGTACTCACAAGGTTTTTGCAAGTAGAGATGTTATATTTCATGAGCATGTAAATAAACAAACAAAAGAAGATGAACATAATACATGGCAATCTTCTTATGAAAGCTTTAAGGAAGAAGAAGAAGTTGTGGAATCAACCCAAGAACTAGAACACATGGACATTCCAAAAGACACATCAAGGGATCAAAGTCCACAAAGAAGTGATAAAGGCACTCCACAGAGAAGAAAAGGAGAAGGTACTCCATAAAGTAATGAACCTCTAAGAAGGTCAACATGATAGATTCAAGCCCCCATCAAGTATAAAGATTATGCTTTAATGTCTCAAGTAATCACTGTTTTTGAGCCCTTAAATTATGAACAAGCCAAAAATCATAAAGAATGGATGGAAGCTATGAAAGAAGAATATGACTCTATAATGAAAAATGGAACTTGGGAATTAACAGAATTACCTAAAAATAAAGTCCCTATAGGATCAAAATGGTTGTACAAGACAAAATTTAATGCAAATGGTAGCATAGACAAGTATAAGGCAAGATTGGTTGCAAAAGGTTATTCACAAAAAGAAGGTAAAGATTATGAAGATAACTTTGCTCCAATGGCAAAAATGAATACAATCAGAATAATGATAGCATTGGCAACGAAATATGATTGGAAGCTACATCAATTAGATGTAAAGTCAGATTTTCTAAATGGTGACTTAAAAGAAGAGATTTATCTTGTTCAACCAGAAGGATTTGTAAAGAAAGGTCAAGAACATCTTGTATGCAAGTTAAAAAAGGCCTTATATGGACTAAAACAGGCCCCCATATATTGGTATGAGAAAATTGACAAATTCTTCTTTCAACAAGGATTTAAAAGGAGTAAAAATGATCCTAATTTGTATGTCAAGACAGATAGAAATGGGGATATAGTATTACTTTCTATATATGTTGATGATCTAATAATAACAGGGAGTGCTGATAAATTAATTATAGATATAAAAATGAAGTTATCACAGGAATTTGAGATGAAGGATCTTGGTGAGATGCACTATTGTCTAGGTCTTGAAGTATGGAGAAATGATGGAAGAACCATAATCACACAAAGCGAATATACAAATGAAGTACTAAAGAGATTTCATATGAATGAATGTAAAGCAGTGAGTACTCCATTGGAACAAAATATCAAATTAAGAAGTGATGATGGAACAAAAGAGGTGAATGGAACATTGTATCGACAATAAGTGGGAAGTCTGAATTATCTCACTACCACCAGACCAGACATTGCTTATGCAGTGAGCATACTTAGTCAATTCATGGCTAAGCCTCATGAAAGCCATTGGATAGCTGCAAAAAGGGTCCTTCGATATTTAAAGGGAACTATCAATTTTGGTATTGAATATACTAATGCTTGTAATGTTGAATTGACAGGTTATTCTGATTCTGACTGGGCTGGAAATCCAGATGACGGGAAATCCACCACTGGATACGTCTTCAATATAAGATCGGGAGCTATATCATGGAGTAGTAAGAAACAGGCAACAATTTCCTTGTCATCAACTGAAGCAGAATATAAAGCATTATGTAGTGGCACCTGTGAAGCTATATGGCTCAGAAGGATACTTGAAGATGTTGGAGAAGGTCAACAAGAACCTACAATGATCAGATGTGATAATCAAAGCACCATCAAACTAGGGAACAATCCTGTATGTCATGCAAGGTCAAAACATATAGACACACAATATCATTTTGTAAGAGAAAAGGTTCAGTCAAAAGAAATTTCTCTAATGTACTGTAATACAAATGAGAAGGTAGCTTCTTTTAGAATTCGGCAGAGCTGGATAGCTTCCTGGAGAAGCCACAGCCCCACCGACTCCAGAAAGATCTCTGCTATGTATAAATACATGTTCAGTCATCAAATGAAGACAAGTTCTAAGTTTTGTTCATGTGTTTAAGTGTGTGCGCTGTCTGATTAAACATTGGCAGTCGAAAAAACCAAAATGTAGCATGACACTTAGTAGGAATTGCGTAGTCTAAAAATGGAGTAAAGTGGGTTCGAAAACAATGGAATTTTTTTGTCAGTTTTTTTTAAAATCTAATCTTTTTTTTTTTGGAATTCTAGATGTAATTATCAAGATCCAAATTGTTTTTAAATTAATTTTTGATAAAATTTGATAAATTATTTTGGAAATTCTAAATATAACTGTCACGTTTCAAATTTCCACCGTAAAAACAAAATTCAAACACTTTCTCATCCAATATTTTAATAAGAAAATAGTGTATTTCCAAACTGAATTACATGGCGACGACCATAAACGGAGATGGAGACGCTATGAAAACGCAGACGGAGGTCGGCAGCGGGGCCCACGGAGGTGGTCCGCATGCTGTCAGAGAATCTAAAAAATTGGCAGTCGAAAAAACCAAAACGTAGCTTGACACGTTGTGTTTAACCAAGTATAATTGAAATGGTTAAATTATTTTAATTATCATACGTAATAAAATTTAAAATTACAACTTACAAATATCTAAAGGCGGCGATATAATAGCCCCACAACCCAGGCTTCTTAGCACCCTTCCTTTCAAAACACATCTTTGGGAAATGGGTAATCATTACTTTAATGTTGAATCATGTTTACACGTAAATTAAGAAATTGGGTAATATTTATTTAAAAATTTAATTTAATGGATTGTAATTAATGATGTTTTACATTAAGAAATGGGTAATATTTATTTAAAAAAATAATTTAATGGATTGTAATGGATGATGTTTATTATTAAACAAGTGTTATATAAAATTTATTGGAAAATTCTCAAAAAAAATTATTTGAAAAGTTTCAAAAAAGTGGTATTAAAGATTTTGTTACATAGTAGTTAGTTAATATTTGCAGCTTAATTTAAATATAGTTAAATTAAAGTAAAAGTATTGAAGAAAGTTTTAGAATTTAATTAGTTTTTCTTATTTGAAATGAATATTTGTAATTTATTATAAATTGTGGTGATGGAAAATCCTAATCTACTCAAAATATAGAACCAAAAACCTAAATAAATTATGCTTAGAATAAAATAAATTATGTTTAAATTAAATTTTAAATCATTATCTTTTTAAATTACATTAATAACTTTTAAATCATAAATATATAATTATATTATGATATATATTATATATATTATAAAAAAATAATAGAAAAATTTTATTTTTCTATTATAAATAATTCTTTTGAAAAATATAATTGTTTATTTTTAATTAAATAATATTATATATAATTTTACTTTATTTTTTTAAGAAAAATTAAAAATACATTATTGTTATTCTTTTTCCGTGTAATGTGTCATTGTTAATTTTACCTTTTGTGATGCCATTTTGAAAGATAAATGTTATTAAAAATAACAAGGACTGAAGAACCAAAGATAGATACAACTTATTTTTGTTGTTTATTAATTTTTTTTACTTAAAATATTTTTTAATTAAAATAATTAACTTATATATATAATTTTGTAAATTAAAATCTCATTTTTGTAAATTCTTAATTAATTTATTTAAAAATAAATTGTATATAAAAATATTTTAAGTTATATTAACTATTATATTATAAAATTAATAAATAAAAATGAAAACTTAAGGTGTAATGTAATTAAATTTGATTCGACTGGGGCAAAAGGCTGAATAAACCAAAAAAAATGGTTTCTAAGTATCAACTGAATCTTAAAAATAAGTCCAACTCAAAGAAGAAAATTAATATAGCTAAAATTAGAATGAACTCTCATGAGCTTCATGGTGAAATGGGTCCATCTTTGTGAGAATACGAACATCGAGGATAAAAATCACTTCCTCTTAGAGTGCCCCGCGTACAACCACATTAAATCTCAGTTTCAAAATCTTTGTTGCAATACTAACCTTCCTAGCATTTTACGTTGTCAAAATTACAGTGAGCTCGGAAGGCTTCTCTCCAAGCTTTTTGAGCATAGGAATAAAATCTTAAATCGAACTAAATAATTCGTTTCTTTAGGTCCGATAAACCAAAGTTTGGTCTCAGTGGACCTTAACCACCACCATCATCATCATAATAATAATATTTATAAATATCAAAAAAGACTTTAAAAAAAATATATAATAAAATATTTAAAACCAATAATAATAATAATGTCGCATCTTAACATATAATGTCTTTAATGCTTTTTGATTAGACATTTATTTAAGGCATTTAATGGTTATTGACTTGCCATTTATGTCATGTATTTAACGTTGTTCACTGGCCAATGAATTTTAAATAAAAATTCATTTAATGCGGTAGACTAGTTAGTGGTGTGAGAAAGATTTAGCAGCTAAAAGAAAATTAAGATATTATAATGAGGTTATCAACCCCACTTTAGAAGATCAAAAGTATCTCTCTGTTTTATCTAGCTCAAAGAAAAAAATTAATATAGCCAAGATTATAACGAACTCTTATGAGGTCCATAGTGAAACGGGTCATTGGGCAGTTCCTAAAACACCATGGATGGAAAGGTTCTGCGATCTCTGTGGAATACTAACATCTAGGATAAAAATCACTAAAATCATTTCCTATTATAGTGCTCCAAGTACAACCACATTAGATCTCAGTGTCAAAATCTTTGTTGCAATACTGACCTTCCTAGCGTTTTAGGTTGTCAAAATTACAGTGAGCTAGGGAGGCTTCTCTCCAAGCTTTTTGAGCATAAGAATAAAATCTTAAATCAAACTAAATAATTGGTTTCTTTAAGTCCAATAGACCAAAGTATGATCTCAGTGGACGTTAACCACCGCCATCATCTTCATCATCATAATAATATTTATAAATATAAAAAAAACTTTTTCAAATTTTTTTTTATAATAAAATATTTAAACCCAATAATAATAATTTCACATCTTAACAAAATGCATTTAATGCTTCTTGATTACACATTTATTTAAGGCATTTAATTGTTCTTCACTTGCCATTTAATGCTGTTAGACTGGCCAATGAATTTAAAATATAAATCCCTTCAGATCTAAATCCAAAAGCATATCTTTGAATTTAAAATAGGATGTGATGTACCCCGGTATGTGGCGCTCTCTCCTCCCCTGCTTTTTCGATATTATATGTTTTTTTATCTCCAGGAACTTGCCGTTCACATGCATGATACTCGTGCGAATAAGTGTTTTCCATAGACTTTTGTCAGTAGGTCGTTGGCTATCAAAATTAAATTAAATTTATATATTATTTAACTTATCCTTCAATCATAACTATTAAATTAATAATATTAATAATAATTAAATAATTATGGTTGTTAAAACACTTTTAAATTCTGCAGTTCATATGGGTTCCGTTTATAGAATATGGATGTTATATTTTCAAAGTTAAGTTATATAATATGTGAGTCATATACATTAGGAATTTATGATTTTACTAGGTGGAGAGTTTATATTTTGAGCCTTATCACAATAAGTAAAAGATGTTTTTTTGTGGGACTTGAAACCAAGTGGAGGGGATAACATTCCATTATATCAACTCATCCCACGAGGAGACAAAAAAAATGTGCAATTTAACTAATAAATCAAAATGTTGCCCAAGGAGGGTGCCCACGAGTAAGCTTCCCCAACTCACTCCCCTCTCGTGCCCCCTAACGTGATATGATAGCTCACACAAAAGGTGGTTGCAGCTCCCCCTATACCTACTGCATGGCATAAAGCCAACACAATGTTAAACATCATTTGAATATTGTAGGTGGCATAGGGAGGTATATGAGGACTCAACAAGAGAATTCTATTATATCAACAGAGCTAGAGGAAAAAATTTTACATTATTAACCACAAGCTAACCATTCTAGCTAGGAGATCAGCCAACATCTCTTTCTCCTCAAATGAGAGTAGTGAACAGCCAACGTGGATGCCTGAACATTATGCCCAATAGTTATTATGATTCACTACTTTTTTGCTTGTAGTAATGGTAATCTTTTTTTTCTCATGTCCATGTATGTCAATGTTTGGCACAATCAAATTGTTTTCATGAGTTTCTATTTACAAGATGATCTAGTTAGACGAGGTCTTAACAACCTCAAACCTCTGAATGTATGTTACTAGTTTGGTTTCCCTTCAGGCAGACTATTAGCAGAAAAATTTTGGTCTATGTAACCCTCATATGACGTAATACAAAGTACTTAACCTCAAAAAAAATAACTAAACAAATAAATCGAAATGGTTTTTTAGCCAAAAACCAACACAATTTTGAACAAGTTTGTGATTTCTTGTTGTTTAAAATGCACTTGTGAGTGCATAAATGGATTCAACACCCTAAAAAACCTTGGGGCACTCGAACTTTGCAAATTAAACAACTTAAACTTAAGATTCTTAAAAAGCTCTACCTTTTTTGGGCAAAATTGACCAAAAAAAAGTGTCTATTTCATTCTATTAATTTGGACTACACACTAAAAAAATATTTTTTATTATTTAATTTTATATTAAAGAATTTAAATTTTATATTTTATTAAGTTGTAATCTACTTTTTATATGTTTTGGAGCTTCTATAGGCATATTTTCCAGTAGAATTTGTTGGAATCCAAAATGGATTTGTTGGAATCACAAGTTTGATTTGTGAACTCTCCCCATTCCAAGTACCTTGTGGCTTTTTTAGGGTGTTGAATCCATATATGTCATCCAAAATAAATTTTTAAAAACCAAAAATCATGATTTGACCAAAAATTCTTTCATTGAATTATGACCAAAAACTTCAAATGTATAATAGTTAGACAACACCTTTTATTAATACATTTAAATTACTCCCACAATAGATTTCCATTAATGCTTCATAATTGTCTATAACGTGTCATGAATATTGAGCATAAAAGAGGATCGATGATCTCTCCACTTATCGTACGAGCATCATGTTAAGCCATCATTTAAACTCTAATTTGAGTTTTATGTTCCCACTTATGTTCATTGCCTCCATATTGTAGAAGCATTTGGCATCTGGTGAAATCATAGCAAGACACTTGTTCCAATGGATGGTAGCCAAAGGTGATTTCAAATCCTCATATACAGTTGGCATGCAAATGATACCACTTATTAGTCGCTACCGAGAATCCCTTGCATCAACTACAATGAATTATTAGATATGGTTGCTAGATTTCCTTGGGCTTTTGCGGAAGGGAAAAATTATAAATAGAAAGGTTTCCCTAAAACCATCCTCTACTTCAAGCTTTAGCATCAGTTGGGGTAACTTTCTTATAGCTTTTTCTTGGCATGTTCATGTCTGACAATTCTATTGGTAATATTTTCTTCCTACAATGACCCAGATTCTATTTAGGGAAGTCCTATGTTATTTGTTAGTTGGTGGACTCTAGCTTGCTCTCATTTTGGTGGTCTGGTCAGTTTTTATGCTCGTCACAATCCAAGGGGAGTGTTCTATTTGGTTGGTTGGCTCTACTTAAAGCTCTTTTATTATTAAATAGCTTTATGTTTCACCATAATTTTGAGTCTGGGTTGGGGTTAGTATACTAAATGTTTGGTTAGTTGTTATCTTACTAGTTATTTTACTTCACTTTCCAAGAGTGATTCTCAATCAAGTGAGAGTGACCCTTCTACTATCCCATGGATAGAGGTCTAACTATATCACTTGCAGTCTCTACATTAGTCTTGCTCTTATCGCTTATGTAGGGAGATGCCTACAAGGGTTCTTTTGTCTTCTGGTTAGTAAGTGCCTTGGTCTCTTTAGGAATTTATGGGTCATCTAGTTTAGTTGAAAAGGAATGCTCACTGGAAAACCCTCTTTCATGTTTCCATTCAGAGTTTTTTAACTTAGTTGTACAATCACTTTATTGCTCCTTATTTGTCCTTAGTGGACATGCACTTATAATTCATGGCCAATAATTCCTAGAGGTTGAGGCGTAGATGGATGTAGGGGAAGAAGAAGCTCCATATTACCATCTACCTCCCAAATCCAACAAGTTGCAGATCACTCAGTTGCAGTTTATTACATGAATATCCCACCTCATATCCACCGGGAAATAAAGGAAGTGGAAGAGGGAGCTCATTTAGAACGTCTTTTTATATCTAATGTAGATTCGATTGAACAAGCGGGTCGTTGGGTTTTTGATACTACTTATACGAGGACCAACAGACATGTTATTTGCAAGTGCTTGATGTGTACTGGCAGATTAAGGAAATAATGGGCAAGATTCTGATTGAGAGATATGAGGAGTAGCAAGAGATCTTATTAAAAATATATGAATTGCAGAGGAAATTTAGAAAATTGAACCACAAAGTCATAGTGTTAGTGAAGAAATTGGCCAATGTCAAGTTTTCAAATTTTTAGGAAGATTTTGGTCCACCAAAAAAAACATCTCATGGACTCCTCAATTACATAGATTCTGATCAAAATTATTGTTTATTGTTTTCTTTTAGTCATGTATACACTCTTGTTAGACTAGCTACCTAGACATAATAGGCTTTCAAGCATCAAGTAGTATGCATAGTCTAAATGACTATTATTTTTTATATTTGATAAATTTTGCTACTTGGTTTCAAATTTTTGAATGGCTCAAAAAACTATATAATGTTATTGGTCAGATTTCTCATGTAACAAACAAATAGACAAAACAAAACAAATTTACTTTATATCTCAATGATCTTTTATTAAAAAAGTTGCCCAACTTATATATAATGTGACAAAAAAACCAAAACAAATTTACTTTATATCTCAATGATCTTTTATTAAAAAAAGTTGCCCGACTTATATATAATGTGACAAAAAAAACCAAATGTTATTGGTCAAATTTCTCATCTCACAAACAAATAGACCAAACAAAACAAATTTACTTTATATCTCTATTATCTTTTATTAAGAAAGGTTGCCCAACTTATATATAATGTGACAAGCAAAAAGGCAGAAGAAGACAATTTTACTTTATATCTCTATGATCTTTTATTAAGAAAGGTTACCCCGCTAATCTATAAGTTTGAAATAAATTAAAATTATTTTAAATAAATTTGAAATTTGAAATAAATTACAATTATTTTAAATAAATTTATATTAAATGTTTAAAACAATATAATAATAAGAATGTAAAATAACTGATGATATTGTTATATATCCTATGAATACGCTAAAACTAATGCTACATATTCTCTTTCTCGTTGCCGCTTATTAATAAGAGGCAATATTGAATTTTTGAATTTAAAATATCATATTGTTAATAACCTAAGAATTTTGAAAATAAATGTTTATTTGTATTAAAAGGTAAAGTGTAGATTAATTAATTTTATGTATAATTTTGAAAATAAATTGTTTATCTATATTAAAAATGAAGGTGGTTGATTTATAAAATATAGAGAAGTTTTGTTATATTAAATGTTAAGTTTAAATTTTATTGGAAAAAAATAAGAAGCAAGAAAGCAAATTATAAAAAAAAAAACAAACAAATTAACTAACTATATTTAAATAGATACATTGGATGATATTATTAGACTAAATATTTTATGTATTTGAACAAGAAACTCTTTATTACATTACAATTATAATTAGCGTATTAAATTAGAATTTTCTAATTTATTTTATATTTTGTTTGGATATGTTTTTTGTGATAATTGTTGATTTGGGGAAGCATTGTATGTGTTTTAGCCACGAAAATTGGTGGAGAGGCTATAGCACATGAGATCTCCAAGACCCAGAAATGGTTTGGGCAGAATGTGACTAGTTTGGGAGACATTAAAATAATTAATATTTTTAATGGATTTCCTAAGTCTAAACTTAGGAAAAATAAAATATTAATGTGAATTAATATAAAATTGAGTTAGAATGGTCCAAAAGTCATGGATCAAGCCAAATCTAATCTCAGCCGTTGATTAGAGATTTAATCTCTGCCATTGATGGACCAACAAAAAAAGTATAAGAGGAGGCTTGAGGGTCAGTTGGAGAACACACGAAGAGAGATCAAGAACTCGATTTTCTGGGGCAGGGTTTGCTAAGGAAATTGAGTGAAGTGATCTGAGTTGCAGCTGAGGGGTAGTGAATACATAGCAGAGAAGCAGAGTTAGTACTAGGAGGATCAGCGCAGAAGCCGGGAGAGGTTGACGCAGAGCGAGCTAGAGGCCACGCAGAGTTATAGAGGGCCAACGTGTGAGACACAGAGGCTCCAGAGGCTGACGCAGAGCCTCGAGAGGCTAACACTGGGTTAAACAGGCTGATGTTGGGCCAGAGAGGTTGATGCAGGCCCTAGAGGCAGCGCTGGGAGATTTTCGTGGGACAAATTAGAGCCGGAGAGTTGGATAGGGTGACACAGTCCCTATCAAGGTGATGTGGAGCAGCGAAAGTTGTATTGTTGCTGTGGGATCATTCATCCGGTGATTTAGCCGGAATATATGTCTTCGACTGAGAGGTACTACTTCCTCTATTAGGTGAGCCATTTTTGGCACCCTGGTTGTATTCTGAAATTGCATAATAATAAAACCCTCCGAATAGCTACACTGGTTTTCCCACATTGGGTTTTTCCGGGGACATTAGTCCAAAAACAACAGTGTCACTTGTGTGCTTGTTTCTTTCAGATGATGATTTGTATGTGTTGATATTGTACTTGTGTTTATTTTCAATATTTACATGGTAAATAACTTGTTAAGTAACTGAACAAGTAGGACGAAATAAATCAGATAGTACAGGAAGAATTTCTAACATTAGAATTAGAAATTCCAACATGGTATTAGAGCGTGGTTGCATATCATAGGATAACTGAAGGCATCAGTCGAGCAGAGCAGTAACAGCAGAAACAACTATCCTGAGTGGTAGAAGTTGTTCCTAGCAGAAAGCAACAAGGAAGGGGTGACGCAGAGGGGCTGTGTCATCAGCTCAAGCCAAGAGGAGGATCAACGTTGAGGTAGAAAGGAGCAAACCTGACCTACACAGTGCCCAATCATCTTTCTCAGTTGGGAAGGATCGACGTTGTGGCCAGGAGGTGCAGATTTTACTGGTGTCAAGATTGCACAAAGCCTAGAGGCTCAGACCTTCATATTGCTGAGGCATAGGAGGTTTTGGGTAAGTTGTAGAGTGAAGCTAGTCGGGCACTGTGGTCAAAAACAACACCTAACAGGACAAGACCAAGGAGGAGGGAGTCGTTGCCTGGGATTTCTAGCCAAGAAATCTGGATCAATGGTGTAGTCGCACAAACGATCGGAGTGAGGCATCTCGACATTGGCAAAGGGGTTTCCAGGAGTGAAATCGAGGCTCAGAGGGAGTCACACCGAGAACTTCCAAACGGGAGGTTGAGAGACTCGAAAGATTCGAAAGAGGAGCAGTGAAATGGCAGTGAATGGGCTAAGAGATCAGGATTGACTGGATGAAGCTTTGAACTTTGCAGTCTGGAAGGCTAGGATCTTGTCCATTCTAGATAGGTAACGCATCAAACACTTCGCCTGGAAAATGATAGCGATCCCAATTGACCCAGCTGAAAATGAGAAGTATGAAAAGGCAATGGCCAGGGCTAAGTGCATCATTCTTGACGGGGTCAAGGATCATGTGGTACCACATATTTCCAAGAAGGGCACAACAAATGAGATGTGGGATGCCCTAAAGAAGTCGTATCAGCATACTTTCATGCAAAGGAAGATGCGTCTAGAAAATCAGTTGCGGTCATGCCAGATGCAGAGGGGAGAGAAGATAGATATATTCCTTCGACGATTGACAGAGATCTGAGACCAACTAACTTCCATAGGGGCCACGCCGGATGAAGAGATGTTGGTGAGGACCGCATTGAACGCAGTCTCAGAGGTTTGGGAGGTATTTGTCCAGATCTTACTAAGCAGGGCGAGCCTCCGGATTGGGAGGAACTGTGGGCGGCTCTTCGTCAAGAACAGATCAGACAGCTGACCAAGGCACGAAGTAACTGCTATGAAACTAGCTCACAAAAAGATAGAAAATATAGATCAACGCTTTAGAAATAAGCCTCCTCAAGGGGGCAACCTCCTTTACATTACACAAATGAACAATTCTTCGATGATACAAATCAAAAGACCTCCTTTCTATATATAGGAGTCCAAGGGGTCATAATATAATCAGAGCCGACATAATAATAATAATGTAAGGGCACAATAATAACAACAATGGGCTTCTATGGGGCACAATAATAAAAATATGGGGACTACATGGGCACAACAAAATAATAAGGGGGTTGTACTAATAACAATACAGGGTTACACTAGTAGTATAGGGACCTAACATGCCCCTCTCCTTCAAAAATTGTTGTCCTCAACGCTTGAGTAATTCTTCATGCTTCTGTATAAAATTCTTGTCCTCCCATGTGGGATCTTCAACGGGTAAGTTCTTCCACTTTATGAGATACTCTGAAATTGATCAATTTCGTAGCTGTTGAGTTCTTGTTTCTGTGACTGCTCCAGGTTCCAATATGATTTTTCCTTCCTCTTTAAGTTCTAGCAATATTGTTTGAATTGGGATCTTTTGCAACTTTTGAATAAGTGGCCACACTTCTTCGTCCTTCTTCCATTCATCCCTTGCTTCATTTATCCAATCTGGTTGGATAATATAAATAGCACAAAACAATGCTTACACATCCTCATCCTTTCTTAAGAATGCATCTGCAACATAAATTTTCTTCCCTTTTCTGTAGATGATGTCAAAGTCATAACCCAACATATTTGTGACCCATTTTTTATGTTCTTCTAAAGATAATATTTGTTCTAAGAAGTATTTAAGACTATCATGATCCATTTTTACCTTGAAGTGTCTTCCCATTGGGTAAGGTCGCCATTTATTAAGTGCATGTAGTATTGCCAACATTTCCTTCTCATAAATAGCTTGCTTGAGATGTAGCCGTAAAAATACCCAGTCACCTACATCAAAAAAAAATTCACTGCGATGTTGATCTACCTGTTGTTTCATTCGATTTTGCACCAAAGTGGCATTATCCTTTAAAAGTTGGAGAACTTGTTGTTGATGCTCGATGTGATCTTTCACTTCTTGAACATTTTTCTTTTTGATATGTCCTTCTATCTTGATAGTTTGAGGAGTGGTAATTCTGGCCAATGCATTACAAGATATGGTTGGATTCATTTCTTTTTTCTCGATATGTTCTTTCACTTCTTGAACCATTTTCTTCTTGATATGTCCTTCTATCTTGAGAGTTTGAGGAGTGGTAATTCTTGCCAATGCTTTACAAGATATGGTTGGATTCATTTCTTCTTTGTCTGGGGTTGGGTCTTGGCGTATATCCTCTTCTTTTGATGTTTTTGATCTTTTTCTTCCTCCTCTTCATACTCTATGTAAAATAATTTCTTCTCAGCACACTTATGACCTTTAGTGCATTTGCTATCACAATTGTAACAAAGCCCTTTTTCTCTTTTTTCTTCCAATTATTGTGGTGTAAGCCTTGTAGGTTGTGGAAGGATAGGAGAAGAAACACTTCCATAATTATAGTCATGAGTGGTGGGATTCCTTATTTCCATAATTTTGCTTTCAATTTTTCTTGCCCACCTGAATACCTTCTCCAATGAATCAGGATCCCAAAGACGAACCTCATGTTGAATGTTATCCTTTAAAGTATTACTTCTCTGAAATATCATTTAAACTTATATTCAATTTTTGAAAGTCCTCAATGTGCTCTGCCATTGAATCGTTTTGTTTGAGATTTATCAATTGGCTAAAGAAGGTGTTTCTCCTTGTATCCTCATAATGTGCTATCATTTCCTCTGTGAAAATTGACCACGTGACAAGTGGTTTATGAGAACAAAGCCCTTTATACCATAAAAATTGATTCGGTTCTAAATAATTAAATACAATACATACCTTTTGTAACAGCAGTACACCATGTAGATCAAAATATTTCTCCATCTGTAGTATCCACTTTACCGGATACTTGCCATCAAACTTCCTCATCTCGCTTTTTCTTAATTTTAGGAGCTCGATATTGAACAAATGTAACTTTGTAATTTCATATCTTCTAGTTCTAAAATCACGCTTTGGAGTAGCCCTCTGCATCCTCTTTCCAATGCCACCAATTTGATCAAAATTGGATTCTTCAAGCAAGAGTTATGCAAAATCTTCCAGGGTGACCTAATTATAGACTAGTTCAGTAGAGCGAACTTGTACAACGTGTCACGTGTCACTGTTTCGACCTTAGTAACTGAAACTGATACACGAAAAACTACAGTCCATCCTATTTCCGTAACTTCTTACGAAATTTCAATCTGATGCTCAAAACAAAAGTTATGACTATTTTTCCCTGGTCACCTATTTGGAATGTAATTCGGGAGTCTGCAAAATGGCCAACTTCCTCAGATCATATCTCCGCAAATATAGTGCCAAAAGCTCTAAAATTCGGACCTAAGGTTCAAAACAATTTCAGCCCAAATGGGTTTTTTTTTATCATCTAAAACATCACAGAAAAAAGTTGTAGTGCAAATGCCATGATGACTTGTTTGGAGCAATGAAACCCTAGAATCCAAAGCTCTGATACCAAATGTTATGAAACTAGCTCACAAAAATATAGAAAAGATAGATCAACACTTTAATAATAAGCCTCTTCGAGGGGGAAATCTCCTTTACATTACACAAATCAACAATTCTTCGTTGATACAAATGACAAGACCTCCTTTCTATATATAGGAATCTAAGGGGTCATAATATAATCAGAGCCGACATAACAATAATAATGTAAGGGCACAATAATAACAACATTGGGCTTCTATGGGGCACAATAATAACAATATGAGGACTACATGGGCACAAAAAAATAATAAGGGGGTTGTACTAATAACAATAAGGGGTTACACTAGTAGTATGGGGACCTAACAATAGCGGCAAGGGGGTCAGAATCAAGAAGGAGGAAGAGGAGGATGTTGCCCTAGCATCTGAGGGAAAGCAGGAGAAATGGAACAAGAAGCACCTCTCCAAGGTCAAATGCTTCCATTGTGGGGAACTGGGTCACTATGCGAACCAGTGTCCAAGGAAGAAAAGCAAGGGAGAGGTTTCTGAGACCAAGGTAGCGCTAGCAAGGGTAGAGAAAGAAGTGGAGACAAATGACGATTGTGCCATGAATTCTCATGCGCCACTTGAGAGGAAGTGGGAAAAAATTGAGTTGTAGTTAGATGGACCACAGGCAATGAGGGGCAGGATCCTCGAGGTACCCAACCTCTTGGATTATACCTGGCTACAAGAGCCCCGAAGAGGAGTAGCAGGACTGGCAGATGTTGGTAGAAACAGATGCGAATGGAACGACAGAGAGTGCTACAGTGCAAGAGTCCCAGGACGGCGTGAGGCACCAGTGCAAGATTCATGGAGTTGTTGCAGCAGTGCAGAGGTCAGAGAGGGAGCACTTGTTAGCGAAAGAGGGAGCTTCAACATCGAGGGTGTTTCTAGCCTGACATAGATGTCAGAGTTGGGAGGATCAATTACTTACTTCTCAGTAACTGAGTTGCAGTGCAGCAGTTAGCAGTGGCAGTGCTATGGGCAACATGATGCAACATAATGAGAGGGGAGGTAGCAGTGGCAGTGGCAGGGCCATGGGAATCAGCACAGATGTAGAGGGATTTGTCGTACAGATGCAGCAGTGGTAGTGGTAGGGCCATGGGTTGCAGTACATGATGCCGCACTGCAGAGGATGTTGTGTGGGGAGGCATAGCATCAGCACAGGGATTGATGCTGGATGATCAGGGTGATACTAGTGTGGAGTATTACTAGGGCATAGTCCACGCTAAGAGGGAGTGTTGATTTGGGGTAGCATCAAATGTGATCTAGCCACGAAAATTGGTGGAGAGGCTATAGCACATGAGATCTCTAAGACCCAGAAATGGTTTGGGCGAAATCTAACTCATTTGGGAGATATTAAAATAATTAATATTTTTAATAGAGTTCCTAAGTCTAAACCTAGGGAAAATAAAATATTAATGTGAATTAATATAAAACTGAGTTAGAATTCTCCAAAAGTCATGGATCAAGCCAAATATAATCTTAGCCATTGATTAGAAATTTAATCTTAGTCATTAATGGACCAACAAGAAAAGTATAAGAGGAGGCTTGAGGGTCAGTTGGAGAACACACAGAGAGAGATAAAGAACTCGATTTTCTGGGGTAGGTTTTGCTGAGGAAATTGAGTGAAGTGATCTGAGTTGCAGCTAAGGGGCAGTGAATAGATAGCAGAGAGGCAAAGTTAGTACTAGGAGGATCAGCACAGAAGCTAGGAGAGGTTGACGCGGAGCCAGTTAGAGGTCATGCAGAGGCAGCCAGAGGCCACGCAAATGCAGCCAGGAGTTGCACAGAGCCAGAGAGGGCTAGTGTGTGAGACGCAAAGGCTGACGCAGAGCCCCGAGAGGTTGAAGCTGGCCTAGATAGGCCGATGTTGTGCTGACGATGGGCCAGAGAGGCTGACGCAGGCCCTAGAGGCAGCACTAGGAGATTTTCGTGGGATAGATTGGAGTTGGAGAGCTGGATAGGGTGACATAATTCCTATCAAGGTGACGTAGAGTAGCAAAAGTTGTATTGTTGCTATGGGATTGTTATTCCGGTGATTTAACCGAAATATCTGTCTCCCACTGAGAGGTACTACTGTCAAGGGCATTCTTTGTTGGGTGAGCCAATTCTGGCACCCTGGTTGTATTCTGAAACTGCATAATATTAAAACCCTCCGAATAGCTACACCAGTTTTCTCGCATTGGGTTTTTCCGAGGACAATAGTCCAAAAACAACGGTGTCATTTGTGTGCTTGTTTATTTCAGTTGATGATTTGTATGTGTTGATACTGTACTTGTATTTATTTTCAGTATTTACAAGGTAAATAACTTGTTAAGTAACCGAACAAGTAGGAAGAAATAAATCATATAGTACAAGAATAATTTCTAATGTCAAACTTAGAAATTCCGACAATAATCGCATCAAAATTCATTTGTGACGTGTTTCAAACCAGCAAGTGTGGTTCATCGTCAGGACAAGATGAGGAACTTGATCATAGCAACAAATTAAATAGAGAGACTGATCATTCCAACGAATAAAAATAAACAACCAATTTTGACCAAAGGAGACGGCTACAATTGATAGGAAAACAGCTAAATTTGACTAAACCAAGAGTTAGGAGAAAGTTTATTAATTAATTAAGTAATTAGTTAATTTGTTATATTTGATTATTTTTATTTAAATTTATAGGTAACTAAATAAATAGGTCTCATGGCCAAGATGAGTGGGATCAGTTCTTCCATCATCTCGACAATCAATCTTCCTCCATAAAGTTTACTATGGAGCAGGAAGTTGATGGGTGCTTGCCTATCCTTGATGTTCTCGTTTCGAAGAAGAACAAAGGTTCTTTCTCCCACTAGGTATTTCAGAAGAAAACTCATGCTGAGCAGTATCTTCATGCCAACTCTCATCATTCCCCTACTCAAAAGTTATGTGTTCTCAACACACTAGCTACTCGTGCGCTAAGAATCTCTGATGAAAAGAACCTTGATAAAGAGAAAACCCATCTCCTTAACGTTTTTGTTAATAATGGATATAGTAGTCACCAAGGTCTGAAAGCTTTCCTTAAATCCAGTAGAGGTCCCAAGGTTAAGAAAGACCCTAAAGATCGAATCTTTCGGGTGCATCTCCCTTTCATTCAAGAGACCACTGACAAGATTGTGAGAATCCTTAGGAAACATAAAGTTCCTTCAACCTTTAGACCCCTTAACACCATTTTTAGCTCCCTAAGATTTGTAAAAGATCTTGTTGACCCTAAGGAATTGAAAGGGGTTTATGTTATTCCATGTTCTTGTGGGACCCCCTATATTGGTGAAACTGGGCGCTCTATTAATCAGAGGATTCATGAGCACGCAGTCGACATCAAGCATGGAAGGACATGGTCTTCAACCTTGGCAAAACACATGGAGAAAACTAAGCATCATATATGTATTGAGGAGACCAAAGTTATTGCTAAGATTGCTCCTTTTCATCACCATAAATTTAGGGAGACCATAGAAATTGAAAGGAGGCCGAGCAATCTCAACAGGGATGATGCTTGGAAGATTAGTAGTTGTTGGATCCCTGCCCTTTCCTCTTAGCCCTTGCCCCCCTACCCCTGCCCCCTTTTTTACTCTTCATTTTGGTTGGTTTTCTTGTTTGAGTTTTCCCTCGACTGCTGGATTGTTTGATTTCACCTATGTTCCCTTTTCTATTGAATTGTTGTTTTTGCTTTTTTGCTTGGTAATCATGACCTTTATTTATTCTTATTTTATTAATATGTTTCATTCATATAAGGTTATTTATATTTTATTTAGTTTAAAATTAAAAATAAAAGAAGGATAATAAAACTTCTCTTATTATTTATTTATTATTTTTAATTTCTTAATTTAGGCTCTTAATAATTTTACTTAATTCTTATTAAACATGATATATAGATAAATAAAGTTTTATTATAATAAAATAACTATAAAAGAAATTATAAACATATAATTAATTAAATATATAAACTTAATAATCATATTAACTACTTAAGGGATTATTTGATGCACATTTATGTTTAATACTTATTTATCCTAGAATAAATTTACTAACTTATACATTTAAATATATTTAATAAACAAATTAACTATTTAACTAATTTATTAATTTATATTATATATAAAAAATCCCCAAATCCTCATATAAGAGTATTAATATAAAATTATATATATTTTTTAAATGAGGATAATGCACATTTGGTTAGATATATTTTTAAATAAATTAAACTTGGTAAACAATTAACTAATTAATTAATAAATTTATTTTTACCTTAATTTAACCCATAATAATAAAAGTTTATATAGAGTTTATTTAGTTTCAAACTAAAAAAGATAAATAAATCATTTATTAAGTTCTTAATTTTGATCATAATTTTTTTTAATTATTAGCGGATATATTAGTTACTTATAGATTTAAATAAAAATAGTCAAATACAACAGATTAATTAATTAATAAACTTTCTCCTAACTCCTGGTCCAATCAAATTTGGTTGTTGTCATCTCAATTGTAGTTGTCTCCTTTGGTCAAAAGTAGTTGTTTCTTTCTAGCTATTAGAATGATCGGCCACTCTATTTAATTTGTTGCCATGATCTAGTTCTTAATATTTTCCTAGCGATGAAACACACTTGTTGGTTTGAAACATGTTGACAAATGAATTTTGATGTGATTATCGCCGAAAACATGTCTCAAAAACTTGATATGGATCACAGAAGCCTTAATTCAATAATTGATTTTATATGTTAATTTTTGTGATTTATTTTATTAATAACTGTAAAAATGATATTAGTATTATAATTTTTTGTAATTATTTTAAGAAAAATATTTAAAAATATGTATGTATAATATTATTTTAATGTTTAATTTGAAAAATTATAAGAATATTTTAAAGTGAATTAATAAAATTATGAAAATAAATAATATTGTAAATATAAATATTATTATTCAGATGGGCTATTTATGTGTGAAGACATAAAAACTCATGTGTGTCATATATTTGTCACTTCAATTTACCCACCATCCTAATCATGTTCAATGTAAGTTGAACCCTTCATTGGTTGGTGTGATGGGAAAATAAATGGTGGGGAGGAATGTAAGTTACCACCCTGTCCAAATTAGTAAGACAATGTTAGATGTAAGTCATAAGGAACAGTATTAGCCGCCACAGATGATGAATGTCATGGATAGAGAGCTTATGGAGTAAGGACAAGTGAGATTCAAATGATATCATCATAATGAGGTGAAGGATAACTATGGAAGGATTCAACGAGCCCCTTTTATGGATGCATTTTCAATTTTCTTTTTGGCTAGTTAGTTGATTATGGGTAGCACTCTTGTAAGATTGTTGGTGAAGGAAGGGAAGAATGGAAGCACATAAATAAGTAAGCCTTCCTCAGATTTGACTTGTTATGGTCAAGTAGCATATTTCCCCTTGTTCATATGTGTTATGTTTCATTTGGTTCCTTTGTTTAGTTGAGGATGGGACAATTATCTATCTTAGTAGGGTGTGCTCACAACTGAAGGTCTCGATCTATGTTGGTGGGGTTTAAGCTTGACCTCCATTGCTCAATTCTTCTCCTATATATAATTGGGAGGTTTTTACTTAGAAGAGTTCACATGGCGCATGGAGTCAGCTAAGTTGGAGGGGGGAGGAAATTAAAATAAAGTTTGAGGGCTAGTAGAGCTTCCTCCTTGACTCATCTCATTCATTCATCCAAGGATGTTGATTAGGCATGTGAAGCTAAAAAATATACCATGGCCACAATGCTTAAAAGTGGCAAAATAGGGAATGGAACAACTAGAGAAGGAGGTGTAGGATAAAAGGATGAACCTTTCTAAGACCCAATTTTTTTAGGAGTTGTAGGGATTGGTATCTAACCCAATTCATTCTTGCATAAGGGAGGCTAAATTTTTAAAAAATTGCAAAAACATATTGGCTAGTAAAGACCCCCATTGCTCAAGCCTTGGAAATTAACAAGGTAAACAAAGAGGACATTATGGATCCCTTCAAAATATTTAGAGGTAAAATTGAAGACATGTGGGGTCTAGTATTGAAATTTTAGTCACCCAAATCCCCAAGGGAACAACCACTCAAAATAAGGAGGGGAGGGGTCATATGGCACCCAGCCTAATCCAACCACTCCTAATGGTGAGACCTAGCCCTAAACCTCAACTAAGAACCAAGAGAAAATTTCCAAGGAGCTTTGGGAATGTGCAAAGTGAAATGCAACCCCTACACTATTCAGTTTGATCCTTAGCTAGGATATTGTGAATTTCTCTCTTTCCATCTCTGTGTTATAAATATTCATAGGTAGCTAGTTCTTGTAGAATTTCCTTTTGTTAGTAGTTGATATACAATACAAAGTTTCAGTTAGGTGTTTGGTTATTAAGTTGGTGGAAGGGTTGGTTTCTTTTCAAGAAATCACCCATCAATAATTGGTTGTACTAATTTTTTGTCCATAATATAAATATAATTGTATGTTTTAGCTTTATATATAATATTAAGAAAAATTTATTTTGTTTTAAATTTTTTTGTACTTTCATTATATATTGTTTTCCATATTATATTTTATTTTTTGTCCAATACCTAATTTAAGTATAGAACTTATAAAAATTAGAGGAGATTGAGGTCACATCTGGAAAAGGACCTCTCAGGATGGGAATGGGAGTGTGTCCCACTTTGGCATTGAATTGTTAGGCTTATGCAACCTCTACGACATGGTTATTTTTAACGGCATGAAAGCTTGGCCAAGATTCGTTGGCATCACATGTAAAACTTTCAACAGTGGAAGTGTGGTGGACTTTGTGATATGCTCTCATAGCTTGATTTGTAATTTTCTGGATTTCAGGATTGAGGCTTGTCCTATTGAGATGAATTTAGACCACATGCCCCTCTTTATTAAGTTGGGCATGCACACAAGTGAGCTGCAGGAAGTGTAGACGCAACAATATCAAAATAAAATGCATGCAAGTCGAAGAATCCTCATGAACCACGAAAATCAAGAGCTCTTTGTTGTGGCTCTAGAACGACACTTTCAGGTGACAAAAAACAACGCAAATGTCAAAGAAGATAGTGCAAGAATGTAGTTCTTTTACAGCAGTATGTTGATCCCTCTAATCCACGAATCCCTAGAGGTGTGCAAAAGATCTCGATCTAAGAAGAAGGTCTCAAACACTTTTCCAACTAATCCTTGGTATGATGAAGAATGCAAGGTTGAAAAAAGGTCTCTTAAGAAGGAGACAAATAGTGAAACCTTGAAGAAGTATAGAAATCTTATTAAAACCAAAAAAGAGAGTTACGTGGCTGCGAGAAAGAATGAGTTAATTGCTTTGGGAAAGAACAACCCAAAAGATTTTTGGAGGGAGATACAACAAAAGACATAGAAAACATACAATAATATATCAATTACATAGTGGTTAGATTATGTGAAGCTCCTCTATGAGAGAGATCAAGAGAAAAGTAATCCCCCCATAATTAACTCCACAACTGAGTTATTTTCAATGGCGGAGGTCAAGTGGGGTATAAAAATTTTAGCAAGTTGTAAGGCTCAAGACATCGATGGTTTGCAAGTAGAAAATTTTAAGTGGGGTGTTGAGACCTTGGCTCCAATCATTAAAAATAATATTCAACAGGTTCATGCAAGGCAATTTTCTAGTGGAATGGACCATGAGTGTGGTTATCCCTCTTTACAAAAGTGGAGACATCAATAATCCTGCTAACTACCATACTATTATGGTCAATCCTCTTCTTCGAAAATTGTTCAAGAGCATGTTGGAGCGTAGCATCCGCAACTGGGTGGAAAAAGAGGGTAAAAGAGCTAAAGGGAAAGACGGTTTTAGGCCAAGGCACTCTACCATTGATCATTGCATTACTCCTAAGCACTTCATCGAAAAATTTTGGGACGTCCAAAGTGAGGAGGCCTTTTTATCCTTCGTTGACTTCAAGAAGGCTTTTGACACTGTCCCTAGAGATAAAATCTAGAGAAGAATGGAAGAGCTCAGAATTCCAAGGGAGCATAAAGCAGTTGTGCATTAACTTTACAAGAAAGTTAGTGCTAAAATCAAAACTAAGGAAGGATTTTCCGAATGTTTTGATAGTGACATAGGGGTTAAGCAAGGGTGCCCTCTTTCCCCCACGCTCTTCGGTCTATATATTGATAAGTTGGAAGAATGGGTGAACAACACTAGTGGAGAGAGTGTTCAATTGGCAGGATATGTGGTGAAATTGATTTTGTATGCAGACGATCTTATTCTAATTGAAAAATCAACTTAGGGTTTGAGATAGCATTTGAAGGCATTAGAGATGTTTTGTCATGAGGTGGGGATGCAAGTAAACACTAGCAAAACTAAAGTCACGATCTTCTCTTTGAAGCAAAAGAAACAACAAGTTAGCTTTATTTTTTAGGGAAAAGCCTTGGAGTTAGTGGACGAGTACAAGTACCTAGGAATTGTTTCTCACAACAGGCTCAGTTGGGAGACATGAAGAACTGAAAAGATTCAAAGGGGATGGAGAGTGTCTTATCTCCTTCAAAATAGATGCAGAAAAGAAAAATTATGGGATTGGAAAACCAAGAAAACTCTTTTCATATTGTTAGTTACTCTGGTTATCCTCTATGGGCGTGAAGTTTGGGGGAGTAGCATGTTAGAAAACAAGTGGGGACAGGTAGAAAGAATTCAAAAGTACTTAATCACTAGTAACCTTAAAGAGAAATCGATTGTCCCATATGAGATCTTGCTAGCGGAGGCTAGTTTGTTTCCGATGGAAGCTTTAGCAATCATCCATTTGTTAATGTATTTAAAAATGGTGGATGGCAGAGAAGAACACCAGTGGCCCCAAGTTGATCATGGCAGAAGAGTTAAAGCGTAGGAAGAAAACTTGGAGGAAGAAGAATGACAAGTGGATGGGAAAATGGGGAATCAATTGGCAGGATTGTCCTAATTCTGAAGTGGAAATAAAAAATTGGGTACTTGAAAAATTCAGGACTGCCATGTGGGAAAAGCATGTTGGCCGTAAAAAAGTGATATATGCCAATAATTTCAACCCAACATGGTTGCATAATGAAAAGACCTATCTTAGTGTCGCAATCAAAGGAAGGGATAAGATTTTAATAGCACAACTAAGGACTGGATGCCATCATCTTAGATGCAAAATAGGTAGATGGGTCGTTCCCAAGGAAGAGTGGGAAGAAATAACTAGTGTCTTATGTGAGGAAGGAGTGGTTGAAACTGAAGGGCACTTCATCATGGAGTGTCCTGCATATAAGGAAATTTGTAGTCAATTTGAAATAGACCTAAAAGTGGGCAATCTTTAGGAGTTATTTGTGGAAGGAAAGATTCACAAGACGACAAACTTTTTGATCATGATTCACACCAAGAAGGTTTTTATGGAGAGAAACTAGATAGTATGATGTTATGTTGGATAAATATATGGGTCCCTTACGCCATTTTGGTCTCGTGGACATCATTAAAATTCTTCAATCCAATTCAATTCCTCAAACAGAAAGGAGAAAAAAATGTTTGCGGAATTTCAAAAAGGTCGCATTATAGATTATGCATATAAAACTGAAGCGGTATATAATGGTTTTAAAAGAAGAAGGAAAATTTTATTTTTTTAACTCTATATATATATTGAGAAACAAAAGTTAATGTAAGTAAATATTAATAGTGATAAATAAAAATTATTTAAATTAAATTTCATACCATTTTAATATTAATATTTATTATTAAATAGTTTTTTCTATTTAAATTGAATTCAACTTTTATATATAAAATTAAATCAATTTGGAAAATATTAATTTATTATATAGAATTAGGTTAGTGTAAAACTCTATTCCTATGGAAAATGTCTAAAGAGTAATGGAAATATATTTGGATGATTTGAGAAGTGATGTTATGAAAAGAAAAATTTGCATAAAGACAAGGTAATGTTATATATTATTTTTACACCAAAGGTGTTCTTATGATGGGTTTGGCTGGGCAGATCTAGCCAACCAAAGAGCTGCATTTTCGTGTTCCTTCCTCCAATAATTTTTTACCACATGGGATGAAATCGTTGGGCCTCGGATCTATTACTTTACTGGTAATGAATGTGCATCCCTGAAAGCCAAGTGTCCATCGGATTCTCGAAGCTCTCCCACATAACGCCGCCATTACCACTCTACAAAAATAATTCGCAACCTCTGCTTCTCCCTTAAAGTGCTCGATCAACATCTTCATTTCGTCCATGGTTTGCACCTGTGTCAAACTCAAATGAAGTTGGGAAACATAATGGACCTGTTGGGATCCATCCTATTACTCTATCCTCCATGCTGAACAAGAATTGTTCATTGTCTTATAAATCCTTCCAATTTCCTCATCAACAAGAGAGGAGAAGTCAAGGTTGCAATTTTGATTTTAGCATTGTGTTGGCTCATACTTTAGCCCAGTGTAATTCCTTCATAGGCACTTGTGCTTATATGAATCCTGAAAGGTTTAATCCAGATGGTTCCAGTGGAAAATATGGTGGATTCTCTGCAAATATATGGAGTTTGGGATTATCTTTACTAGAATATGTGCTTGGAAGGTTCCCTTGTTTGTGTCCAAGGTAGATGCCTGATTGACCTACTTTAATGGTGGTCATCTGTTTAGGTGACCCTCAATCCCCGCCACCTAATGCATTACCATAGCTTCAAATTTTTATCAGTTGTTTCCTGCAAAAGGATGCATTACTTCGCCATACTACACATGGGCTTCTTTCGCATCCATTTTTGAAGAAGTATGAATAACAATCTTTCCCCTCCTATAGTCTTTACACATGTAGAATTTTGAAATCCTTTGTATTTAGAATATTGTACTTGAGAGTATTCATTGACTTGTAAGGAATGCACACCCTCTTGATCTCTGGAATTGTATTTTGTAAATCATTTTGCAATGCAACTGCAATCTTCCTTACAACACTTTGTCATCATGTTTCATTTTGTTTTTCTAGTGGTAAATTCAAGTGTATTCCTTGGAAACCCAATCATTTTCCCTTTCAAGCATCCTAATTATTATTTCAACTAGGTAATGTCAAAGCTATTCTTATTTCTAATTTATGGCATGCAATCTTCCTATTTTTCCAAAATTATATAAATGTGCAGTGTTTAGGATCTGTTTGGTCTCCTTCTGCGTCTTAGCTATTCAATATTCATTGAAAGAAAATTTGCTTCTATGTATTATATTTAGTTATTGAGACTTCCAATCCATCTCATTATATATAGTAATAACAATTTAATAAACCTTCTTGGAAAGATAATTGTTCATATTGTACTATCTATGTTGTACTGATCTTGACAATTTTCATGTAATGTTGACTAGACTCTACTTATGTTTACACAATAAATTAGTGCACTCAAAATGGATAAGATAATTGCTTGTATTGTACTATCTGCATCTTCTTATCTTCACCATTTCCATGTAATATTGAATAGCTTTTGCTTTTGTTTATCCACTAAAGCAACTCCCTTTAAAGTTTAGAAGGGAATGTTTTTATGTTGATGGTTTTTTGGCTTCTTATTCTAGATTTCAAAACTTTAATTTAATTTACTTTAATTTAATTTCTGGAGTTATTTATTGATTAATTTAGATTGCAAGAACAACTGCCATTAATTTCATGGTACATAACTATTTTCCTAGGTTGACGATAACTATTATTGGCATGACCTAACGGAAGCAATTCCTACGAGGCTTAATGTTTTTTATACAAGTCTGCGTGTGGAAAAGTTTGGCGGAAAGAAAAAATCAAAGGGGAAAAAGGCTATTAGGAAATGAGGGAGAGAGTTGGTTTAATTTTAAGCATATTTTGCCTTGAATGCATGCCTTGGAACTGTTTTTCAGTATTATGACTTTTCCTTTGAGCAGTATGTGGTTGCAAGGGTCACAATTGTTTTTGATACTATGAAGAAATGGTAAGTTATTTTTAGTATGATCATTATTTTTAGTAATGGGCAGTAAATTGGCTTATAAATTGCTTATTGAGAAACAAAGTGCCCATTACATTCAAAGCCATATTTCAAAGATTTTAGCATTTGTAGGATCTCATGTCGTGTAGTATATATATATATATATATACTACTTCCCTCATGAGTTCCATTCTTTCATATACCATATATGCAGAGAATATACAATTTGAGAGAACAGAGACTTGTTTTAGGGGATGTTGGAGCCATAAGGCGCAATCCATCCCTACGTAGTCAGAAGAGAAAAATAGAAGACTACATTGATGTGGAGAATGATTTTGTTGTCAACTTCAATGCTACCACAAAATCTCTTCTGCGGAATCTCGTCCCTATGAATCTACTTAGACTCAAATATGGTTTTTTGTAATACATATGGCCTCATATCTAACTACATTCACAATCCCACATTATATTGTATCATGGCTCCATAACCTCACTTGTCTTACTTGCATCGCAGTGGTAACTAAATTTTTAGATGGATGTTAATAAGTGTTGTAAATTTACAGTAATCAAATATGTGAGGGATGCCTGCTATGACGCGAGAAATATGAAAGCCTCCATAACCTCACTTGTCTTACTTGCATTGCAATGGCAACTAAATTTTTTGTATGAATGTTAATAAGTGTTGTAAATTTACAGGAATCAAATATGTGAGGGATGACTGCTATGACGCGAGAAATATGAAAGCCTGTGGTCCGTGCATATCAATGGTGAAATATTATTCCAACAGGAGTGAGTATGTTTTCTAGGATTTGTACCATCCCACCAAGATCATATCCCAAATCCTTACCGACACCTTCTTTGATGGATTTGCAAATGAAATCAGCCTCATGAATGTCAAGTAGTAGATATCAGCCAGTTGAGTAATATATATATATATATATACACACACATTGTATTAAGCAAATAATTATTTATAATTGAAATAATGAAATGGTTTTCCACGAGGAATAATCTCTGGAGGATCTTTCCTACTAATCCTCAACTCCCCATTGTTCCATCCATCTATTGGTATGGCATGAATTATAGGATAAGGTAATGTTGGTGTTTGATTGCGAGAGAGAAAAATATGTATTAATAGAGAATCTACAAATGACAGTATGTGAGTTTCAACTTTTGAGAACTTAGTGTATTAAAAGAGATAAATTGAATAGAAAGGCCAACTTTTGAGGAAGTAAAGTATGTACTAAGAAATAGAAGTTGAATAGAAAGGCCAAATGTGATATATTTACACCAAAGGTGTTCCTCTGTGGGCTTTGGATGGGCAGATTTAACCAAAACATTTTTCGATTTTTGCTTTTCAAATCTCTTTGAGGCATCTTGGATGACGACTCTCTTCTTGAATCTCTCTGAGGTGTCTTGTAGGAGGGATATGCCTAATTCGTTCACAAAAATAGGTGGAAGTGAGGTCTCCATTAAGAAATACAGGACCTCCATCCTCTCCTTCTTACTCTTCTTCTCCTTGCTTTGATTCTTCTCCAATTAGTTATCAACTTGACTTACCTTCTCCATCAGACTTCTTATGTGCCAAATCCATATTTAAGGATAGCGGCATTTAATCAGAGTTAACTAAAGCTAAGGTAAAACATTAATAGCAGTGATTTGTTGGTGTGCCAAATCCATATTTAAGGATAACGACATTTAATCAGAGTTAACTAAAGCTAAGCTAAAACATTAATTGCAGTGATTCGTTGGTTCTTTTCATCTCTTCCTTATGAAGCAAAAAAAGTCAATTATGAATTCCTTCGTAACCTAAATGCCACATTCTTCCATCCTACTTTCAAACAAAAGTTGCTTCCCTTTAATTTGACAATGAAAAAGCTTGTTGCTATGTGAAGTTGTTATGACGGAAACTTATTGACGGATTGGGAAAGTAATTTCGATACATTTCCTAAATTTGTATAATTTGATGTTTCATAAATTGTACTTTCAATTTACAAAATAATATAACTTGTTATTTATTTCTCATTACATTAATAAATAAACAATAAAAGGATTTTTTGGGAAAATAATTTCAAAGATTATTTATGCAACTTTTACATTTGTCTCGGTAAAACTAAAGAATTTTTATATTTAGTAATTTAATTTTTCAAGATGATCATCTTAAATCTTCTATTCTTTAGGAGTAGATTTACACCTTTAAAAGGTAAATGTTAATTTCAATTAATCTTGCTAATAACTACTATAACAATAAATTCCTTCCATTATATAATGAAATGATATGATATTTTAAAGTACACGAAACTAAAAATAATTTATAAATAAAAATCATTTCTTTCACTAAAAAGTAGATAAAACGGACATGGATACCGAATGAAAACGCAGATGGAGGTCGGCAGCGAGGCCAGGGATGTGGTCCACGTGCTGCAGGGAATCTAAAAAATTGGCGTCGAAAAAACAAAAACGTAACATGAGACGTGGCCTCTAGGAATTAGTTTGTGAATGATGTTTATTAAATAATATTCATAAATGTCAAAGCATCTTTTTCTAAAGAAATTCTGAGAATAAAATATTTATAATGCCGCATCTTAACATATAATGCATTTAATGCTTCTTGATTTGACATCCATTTAAGCCATTAATGGTTTTTGACTAGCCATTAATGGCCAATGAATTTAAGATATAAATCCAAAAGTATATATTTGAATTTAAAATCCAAAAGTATATCTTCTATTTTAAAATGGGATGTGATGTCCCATATATGTGGCGCTCTCTCCTCCCCTGCTTTTTCGATATTGTATTATTTTTTTTTATCTGTACAACGTGCGTGATACTTTGAGTGCGAATAAGTGCTTTCCATAGACTTTTGTCATTATGTCGTTATCTATCAAAAATTATATTATTTAACTTATTTCTTAATCAAAATTATTAAATTAATAATATTAATAATAATTAAATAAAATATGGTTGTTATTCTTATATATTATTTAACTTATCTTTTAATCAAATTATTAAATTAATAATATAATAATAATTAAATAAACATGGTTGTTATTCCTCTCAAATGAAAAGGAAGATACAAATATCTACCCTGAAGTGCCTAGACTTTAAATTTCTGATGTTTTAATTAAAATTCATCTTATCCATACATAAGACATAGAATATAAACCTAAGATTTGCACAAACTGAAATTATTATTTTAAGCAAAAAAACACTTTTAAATTCCGCAGTTTTAAAAATTTATCTTATATATGGGAAGATACAAATATCTACCCTGAAGTGCCAAGACTTTAAATTTCTGATGTTTTAATTAAAAATTCATCTTATCCATACATAAGACACAGAATATAAACCTAAGATTTGCACAAACTGAAATTATTATTTTAAGCAAAAACACTTTTAAATTCCACAATTTTAAAAATTCATCTTATCCATACATAAGACACAGAATATAAACCTAAGATTTGCACAAACTGAAATTATTATTTTAAGCAAAAACACTTTTAAATTCTGCAGTTCCTATGGGTTGTGGAATTTATAGAATCATTTAAATATGGATGATGTAATTTGTTAAAATAATTTGAGGCAGGTTAAATTATGTGATTCATATATATCAAGAATTTATGATTTTATGGGGTGGGGAGTTTATTTTTTAAGCTTTATTTTAATGAATTGAAATGTTTTTTTTATGGGATTTGAAATCTAGTGGAGCGGATAACATTTTATTGTGTCAACTCGTTCCATAAGGAGACAAAAAAGTGTGCAATTTAATTAATAAATTGAAATGTCCCCCAAGGAAAGGTGCCCACGAGCAAGTTTCCCCAACCCCCTCTTCTCTCGCGCCCCCTAACTTGATATAATGACAATGCACACAAAAGGGGGTTGTGGCTCCCCCTATACCTAGCACATGGCACAAAGCCAACACAATGTTAAACATCATTTGAATATTGTAGGTGGCATATGGAGGTATATGAGGACTCAACAAGAGAATTATATCATATTGGCAGAGCTAGAGGAAAAAAATTAACAGTATTGACCACAAGCTAACCATTTTAGCTAGGAGATCAACCAACACTTCTTTCTCCTCAAATGAGGGTAGTGAACAGCCATCGTGGATGAATGGAGATTCTGTGCAATAGTTGTTATGATTCACTAGTTTTCAGCGTGTAGTAGTAGTGGTCTTTTTTGTCTTCGCATGCCCATGTATGTCAAGGTTTGGCACAATCAACCTATTTTTATGAGTTTCTATTTACAAGATGCTCTAGTTAGACGAGGTCTTAGCAACCCCAAAACTTTGAACTTATGTTACTGGTCCGGTTTCCTTTCAAGCAGACTAGTAGCAGAAAAATTATGTTCTATGTAATCCTCATTTGACGTAATGCAAAGTACTTATCCTCAAAATAAATAACTAAACAAATAAATCAAAATGGTTTTAGCCAAAAGTCAGCACAATTTCGAACAAGATTGTGATTTCTTGTTGTTTAAAATGCATTTTTGAGTTCATAAATGGATTCAACACCCTAAAAAACCCCTAAAGCACTTGAACTTTGCAAATTAAACAACTTAAACTTATGATTCTTAAAAATCTTTACCATATTTTCGGCACAATTGACCCAAAAAAAGTGTCTGAAAAGACACCATTTTCTGTTAATTAGACTACACACACACACACAACACACACACACACACACACACACACCACACACAACACACACACACACACATATATATATAAAGAATTTAAATTTTATATTATATTAAGTTGCAATCTACCCGTTATATGTTTTGGAGCTTCTATAGGCATATTTTCCAGTAGAATTTGTCGGAATCTGAAAGGGATTTGTTGGAATCACAAGTTTGAATTGTGAACTCTCCACATTCCAAGTATCTCGTGGGTTTTTTTGGGTGTTGAATCCATATATGTAATCCAAAATAAATTTTAAAAAACAAAAAAATCACGATTTTACCAAAAATTGTTTTGTTGAATTATGACCAAAAACTTCAAATGTATAATAGTTAGACAACACCTTTTATTAATATATTTAAATTATTCCCATAATAGATGTTCATTAATGCCCCATAATTTTCTATGATGTGTCATGAATATTCAACACAAGAGAGGATCAGTGATCCCTCTTGTTGTACGAGCTATCATGCTGGGCATTTAAACTCTAATTTGGTTTTATGTTCCAACTTATGTTCATTACCTCCATATTGCAGAAGCATTCAACATCTAGTGACATCATGGAAAGACATTCGCTCCAATGGATGGTAGTTGAAGGTGGTTTGAAATCCTCATATAGAGTTGGCATGCAAATGATACCACTTATTAGCCGCTACTGAGAATGCCTTGCAAGCACTACAACGAATTATTACATATGGTTACTAGATTTCCTTGAGCTTTTGCAAAAGGGAAAAATTATAAATAGAAAGGTTTCCCTAAAACCATCCGCTGCTTCAAGCTTTAACATCAGTTGGGGTAACTTTTTTATAGTTTTTTCTTGGAATGTTCATGTCTGATAGTTCTATTGGAAATATTTTCTTCCTGCAATGAGCCCAGATTTTATTTAGTGAAGTCATATGCTATTTGTTGGTTGTTGGGCTCTATCATGTTCTCATTTTGGTGGTCTAGTCAATTTATATGCTCGTCATAATCCAAGGGGAGTGTTCTATTTGGTTGGTCGTCTCTACTTAAAGGTATTTTATTATTACATAACTTTATGTTTCACCATAATTTTGAGTCTAGGCTGTGGTTAGTATATTGAATGTTTGGTTAGTTTCTATCTTACTAGTCATTTTCCTTCACTTTCCAAGAGTGATTCTCAATCAAGGGAGAGTGACCCTTCTACTCTCCCATGGCTAGAGGTCTAACTCTATCTTGCAATCTATGCATTAGTCCTGCTCTTATCACTTCTGTAGGGAGATGCCTACAAGAGTTCTTTTGTATTTTGGTTAGTAGGTATCTTGGTCTCTTTGGGAATTGATGGGCCACCTAGCTTAGTTGAAAAGGATAGGTGCTCACTGGAAACCCCTCCTTCATGTTTCCATTCAATATTTTTTAACTTAGTTGTACAATCACTCTCTTAATCCTTATTTATCCTTAGTGGACATGCCCTTATAATTCATGGCCAATAATTCCTAGAGGTTGAGGTGTCGATGGATGTAAGGGTAGGAGAAGCTCCAGATTACCATCTACCTCCCAATGCCAATAGGATGCAGGACACTCTGTTGTTGTTTTTTACATGAATAGTCTACCTCATATCCATTGGGAAATTAAGGAAGTGGAAGAGGGAGCTCATTTAGAATGTCATTTTATATCTAATGTAGATTTGATTGAATAAGTAGGTTGTTGGGTCTTGGATACTAGTTATACAAGGACCAACATACATGTTATTTGCAAGTGGTTGATGTGTAATGGCAGATTAAGGCAATAATGGGTGAGCTTTTGATTAAGAGATATGAGGAGTAGCAAGAGATCTTATTAAAAATAGATGAATTGAAGAGGAAAATTGCAAAATTCAACCATAAAGTCACAATGTTAGTGAAGAAATTGGCCAATGTTGACTTTTCAAATTTTTAGGAAGATGTAGGTCCACCAAAAAACATCCCATGGACTTCTCAATTACATAGATTCTGGTCAAAATTATTGTTTATTGTTTGTTTTTAGTCATGTATACACTCTTGTTAAGCTAGCTAGACATAATAAGCTCTCAGACCTCAGGTAGTAAGCGTAGTCTATATGAGTATTTTTTTTAAATTTAGTAGTTTTTGCTACTTGGTTTCACATTTTTGGATAGCACAGAAGACTATATAATATTATTGATGTAGTTTCTTATGTGACAAACAAATAGACAAAACAAAATAAGTTTATTTTATATCTTTATAATCTTTTATTAAAAAACTTACCCAACTAATAAAAGTTCAAAATAAATTAAAATTTGAAATTTGAAATAAATTACCATCATTTTAAATAAATTTATATTAAATGTTTAAAATAACATAATAATAAGAATGTAAAATGGATGATGATATCGTTAATATAACATATGAATATTCTAAAACTAAGGCTACATATTCTCTTTCTCGTTGTGCTTATTAATAAGAGGTGGGATTGAATTTTCAAATTTAAAATATCATATTGTTAATAACCTAAGAATTTTGAATATAAATGTTTATTTGTATTAAAATGGAGATTGTTTATTAGTAAAGTGCAGATTAATTAATTTTACTTATAGTTTTGAAAATGAATGGTTTATTTATATTAAAATGAAGGTTGTTTATTTATAAAATATAGATTAATTAATTTATGTGAAGTTTATTTATAAAAATATTAAAAAGAAAAAAAGCAAATTGTTGAAAAAAACAAATCGCATTTAAATATAGATACCTTGGATGATTTTATTATAATAAATGTTTTATGTATTGAAACCAGAACCCTTTATCACATTACCATAAATTATAATTAGTTATTTAATTAGAATTTTCTAATTTAATTTTATATGTTAATTTTTGTGATTTATTTTATTAATAACGATAAAAATGATATTGGTGTCATGATTTTGTAATTATTTTAATATATAATATATATAATATATTATTATTTTTTTTATAAATATTTTAAGTGAATTAATAAAATTATGAAAATAAATAATATTGTAAAATTAAATATTATTATTCAAATGGGGTATTTATGTATGAAGACATAAAAACTCATGTATGCCATATATTTGTTACTTTAATTTACCCACTACTCTAATCATGTTCACTGTAAGTTGAACCCTTCATTGTTTGGTGTGATGGGAAAGTAAAAGATGGGGAGGAGTGTAAGTTACTACCTCATCCAAATTAGCAAGACAATGTTAAACGTAAATTATAAGGAACAGTACTAGCTGCCATAGATGATGAATGTCAAGGATAGAGAGTTTATGAAGCAAGGACAAGTGAGACTCAAATGATATCATCATAATGAGGTAAGGGATAACTATGGAAGGATTCAACGAGCCCCTTTTATGGATGCATTTTTATATTTTCTTTTTGGCTTGTCAGTTGATTATGGGTAGCATTCTCATAAGATTGTTGGTGAAGGATGGGAAGAATGAAAGCACACTAAACAATTCAACCTTCCTCAGATCTGGCTTGTTATGGTTAAGTAGCACATTTTCCCCTTCTTCGTGTGTGTTATGTTTCATTTGGTTCCTATGTTTAGTTGGGGATGGGACAATTATCTATCTTAGTAGGGTGTGCTCAGAACTAAAGGTCTCAATCTAGGTTGGTGGGGCTTAAGCTTGACCTCCCTTGCTCAATTTTTCTCCTATCTATAGTTAGGAGGTTTTTACTTCGCAGAGTTCACATGGCTCATAGAGTCAGCTAAGTTGGAGGTGGGAGGAAATTGCAATGAAGTTGGAGGGCTAGTAGAGCTTCCTCCTTGGCTCATCTCATTCATTCATCCAAGGATGTTGATTAGGCATGTGAAGCTAAAAAATATACCATGGCCACAATGCTTAAAAGTGGAAAAATAGGGAATGGAACAACTAGAGAAGGAGGTGTAGGATAAAAGGATGAACCTTTCCAAGACCCGAACTTTTTAGGAGTTGCGGGAATTGGTATCTAAACCAATTCATTCTTGCATAAGGGAGACTAAATTTTTCAAAAATTGAAAAAACATATTGACTAGTAAAGACCCCCATTGTTCAATCTTTGGAAAATAACAAGGTACACAAAGAGTACATTATGGATCCCTTAAAAATCTTTATAATAAATTTGAAGCCATGTGGGGTCTAGTAGTGAAATTTTAGTCCAAATCCTTGAGGGAACAACCACTCAAAAGAAGGGGGGGGGGGGAGGGGTGGGGGGGGGGGGGTTGGTGGGGTGTATGGCACCCAACCTAATTCAACCACTCCTAAGGGTGGGACCTAGCTCCGAACCTCAATTAAGAACCAAGAGAACATTTACAAGAGCTTTGGGAATGTGCGAATTGACGCGCAACCACTACACTACTTAGTTTGATCCCTAGCTAAGATATGGTGAATTTCTCTCTTTCCATCTGTGTGTTATGAATATTTGTTGGTAGCTAGTTCTTGTAGAATTTCCTTTTGACAATAGTTGATAAACAATACAAAGTTTGAGTTAGGTGTTTGGTTATTAAGTTGGTGGAGGGGTTGGTTTCTTTTAAGGAAATCACCCATCAATAATTGGTTGTACTTATTTTTTGTCCATAATATAAATATCTTTGTATGTTTTATCTTTATATATAAAATTATGAATAATTTTTTATTTTTTTATTTTGAATTTTTTTATTTTGAATTTTTTTGTACTTTGTTTTTCATATTATATTTAACTTTTCTCCAATACCTAATTTAAGTATAAAACTTATATAAAATATTTTACACACACACATACACAAAAGGAAATTAATTGATCTGAAACCATCATTGATATTCCACTTGATAGTTCATCACAACATATTTAATAAAATAAATTGAAATCTATAATATGAAGGTTAGATTCTTTTAGATTCCATACTTATTGGCTATTCATTTTCTACTTACACATGAAATAGACAAAATGTTGAAAATAGTGAACAACAAATACAATCACACAACATCCACAATGCACACAAAGATTTTCTCTTGGAAACCTTTACACGAGAAAACCTAGATGGAAGGTGAGGTTGTTCTGCTCTCTTTTCTTTGATATGGAAATATTTCAAGTCCAAAATGCAAGGCACTCTTTATGGAGTTGCATGAGGTCTTTGGCTTGTTATGTGGTTATAGAACAATAACCCCATATATTATTCTCTCTAACTTCCACTCCTAGTTTCTCTACTCTACTATGAAATAATATACAATAACATAGAATGGAACCCCTACTCCTCTACGGAACCCCTACTCCTCTGAGTGACTTGGTTTTCATACAACCTAATAGCCAACTAGGGGTTATGTTTGGCTCCTTCAAATCTCAATTAGAGTTAAATTTGACCCCTTCAAGAATCTTCTTCATACTCCACAGGTGGCTAGCCCCTTTTTCATGAGTAACAGAGTTGACATGGCATCTTCTTGAACCTTGGTGGTCAAACTAGAAGGTCAACTTACCATAGGCATTATTTTTGCATACAAAATTTTATTGGTGTCTTCAATATATCGTTGGAAAGGTCTTTGAATGTAGAATAGAGTCATGGGTTCTGAAGAAAGTAAGATTTTTTGGGCCCCAAAAAACTTTGTTAAATGCCTCAAAATGGCCTTGTAAGGTTTTAGACCCTGATTCTCCAAATTAGGGCTCATTGTTAAAAATGACCCAATGAATTGATTCCTCAAATTCTTCCATACTGAAAGCATTGAGATATATGTTAAATAATATAATGACCTAAACCAAATCATACCTCCCAATTTTGGGAGGCTTTTGGTCCTCAAAAAAATTTACGAGATGAGGTGAGGAAATTTTCCTCTATGTTCTTCCTATTGCACAATTTTTCTTTGCTTGGGAGTTGTCCTTTCAACTCAATTTTCCATATACCATGCTACCCTTATCATGTGGTTCTAGACCTCCTCTATAAAATTGTCTTACGTTGACTTTGTCTAAGCATCTAATTCTAAGTACTCTATGGAAGGTAGGACATGCCCTTCGTCCTAATTCAACATGAAAGACTCATATATTTTGATATTTTCCAAATTCACCACAAAATAAATGAGCATATACGAGGGTAGAGTAAGAGTGTAGGCATTATCTCCCACCCTTTCTAGTATCTCGAAAGGACCACATCACAAAGCCTTGATGCTCTTACCAAGACCCTACAGTCTTTACTTATTCAACTATAACCATAGTTTATCTACCATTTTGAATGAATTCTCTATTTTGTGTTGATCATGCCTAGCCTTCTATTTTTCCTATGACTTCAACATAACTTATACTTGCAAATGGATCTTCCTAATCTTCTCAATAAATATTTATTTACCTTAATGCATCCACTGTGAAATTATCCCTTAGTCCTTCTTTCTATCCATATACGATATCCAAAGGTGAAGGTGGAAAATATCCAAAACAAGTTTCAAATTTGGGTTTAACAGTAGAAGTGTGGATTGTTATATTATTAGAGTGTTGCATATAGACCAAATTTTCATCCCAAGTATTTGGTTGCTTATGATCGTAACCCCTCAAAAGTTGCACCAAATTCATGTTGACTACTTCGGTTTTCCCATCTATCTATGGATGAAATGTTATAGACTTCTTTAAATTCATGTCCTTCCTATGTCATAATGCGGTCCAAATTGCACTAATAAATTTATTGTCTTTGTCTAAAATGATGCTCCTAAGTATCCTAAAGTGTACTAAAACTTGTTCAAATAATAAGTTCATTGCTTATTTCCCTCTGATGATTTTTTTTCACCTCAAGAAATTTTTCCTGGAGAAACTCTCAGGCATACATAGTCCTTCTCGAGATTGGACCAGAAGACTCGTGGTGACCAAACCTCCCCACTTAATCATTGGACCACGTCCTTGTGACTCCCTTTGATTATGTTTTTACATGGAATGAGAATATACATCTTGTTAAATCTATTAACTACCATAAACAAGTAGTCATGACCCATCATGAGAGTTGGTAAGCCTCCCACAAAACCCATGAAAATGCTTTCCCAACGACAAGTGGGTACATGTAAGGGATGGTATAGAACTTTGCTTCTAATTACTAGGCTTGTTGGTACAACAAAGTATAAACCCTCTAATCAACATTGCTACATCTTCCTCCATTATGGGGCATTACTCGTACCTCTATAAGTTGGCAACTATATTCCCAACACCAAAATTCCTTGCAACCTTGGAGGTTTGAGACTCTCTGATAATTTGCATTCACTCACCTTTAGGAACATAAAGCTTGTCCAACCTATAGAATAACCCATTCTAGGGATGATAATAAATTGTATTGTGACCATTGTCTACATTTATTTGGCCTTGTAGTTTCTAAAACACCTCCTTGAATTCCTCATCATCGATATATGCCTCATCATATGCGTCATGGGTGAAAGGCTCCATGTGCATCAAAGTTACCAAAGCTGTAATTTTTTATGTGGGTGGCCTTGAAAGCATGCCAACCAACTTGTTTTTGTTTCCCTTGTTATACTTTATGACTAAATGAAGCTACTATAAAAACCCCATCCACTTGTAGTATCTAGTGGGTTGTAGCTTACTTCAGGGTTGCAGGTGTAGCAATTTGTGATATATGTGGATGATGGTCTCCTTTCCCATGAGATAGTGCTTCAACTTTTAGCAACTTGTACTAGAGCATAGAGCTCCTTGTTCTAGGTAGGGTAGTTAAGAATTTTCCCATTAATGATTTTATAATGGTAGCATACAATCCTTCCTCCTTCCATAAAGGCCTCTTCCATGGCATACCTTCTCACATCTATCACCACATTGAAGGGATGGTACAAATTTGGTAAAGAAAGAAATGATGCTTGGTTAATTTTTTCTTCAACTCATCGAAAGCCTTCTATTGACCCTTCCCATACTGGAAGTTCTTGCAACTCACAATTATGGCATGGATTCATACAACTAATATTGAAAATGAAGCTATTAATTTCCTAAGGTATTCCAACAAAACTCCTAACCTCATAGATAATTGTACACATTGGCCACATCATGATGGTCTCCACCTTTGTAGGATTTATGTCAAGCTTTTGTCTTAAGAACAACAAATCATATTTCTTGCTAGTACTTATCAATTTCTTGGCTTGGTTGGCACTTACTAGTCAAATGTTGGACTTACATTTATGCATGTTTACGATCAATGGTTTTCCATCCTTAATGAGGTGGTTCTAACCAATTTTTTTCATGAATATTGCATCATTCATATAAATGTAAGAAATCCCAAACACGACTCCACATATATCAAGTGGCACTGCATCCAAATCTACTTCATCAATATAATCAATACTCATGGCAAGTTTTATTCTGCACTATTTTGTTACCTTTATTTTTTCATCCTTATTCACCCATCCTAATAGATATAGGTTAAGAGAATAATAAAACTCCAATCCAATTTTATTGACCAATCTTTTTGCTACGAGATTATCATATGATCTTGAGTTGAAAAGAGCATTTATCTCGACCTTCATAAACTAGATCTTAATGTGGAAGAGTTTGGTCATCTCCTTCTCTTCCTAGGGATGAAGACTACTCAGGTTCATGCCCTTTTGCACTGATGTGTAGACAATTTTCTCATCCACATTAGATCTACTTTCAAACTAATTTCTTAAATTTGTGGCTAGAAGATTATTTTTCTTCCCATCTGTTGACAGTGCTGGACCTGCCAACATGTCAGGGATCTCCCCGGTAAGAAGTCCCAACTAGACCTCAGTCTGTTTGGTGTAGGAGTCCCAGTAGTGGGTCGTGCAGTATCGCCTTGACCGTGGTTGGGCATAGAGGCAAGTAAGATGTCCTTGTTGGTAGCAAGGGTGTGACATATGCAACAAGTCAAGGAAGGTGCATGAACTATTCTAACACACTGAGGGTGAGGTGAGTGTGCCCCTTGGAAACCTGTGAAAGCACGAAGTTAAGAAGGGAACACACGAGCAAATATGCATCACAAATTGGAAGACAAGTAAGCTAGCAATCCAAAATAATGGTTAAACCAACAACACATTTTAGTAAGATACATACATACATACATAGGAAATCCATACATGCATGCGTAAGCAAACAGATACATATATCATTTAGAGTAAACAAGATAGATTAAATACAATACGACATATGCATGAAATGTGTTGGCTTTGTTATATTAAGAAGTGAAAGTTCCAGTCATACAATACAACCATGACCAACCATTAGTTCCAACATTAGAATGTTGTAGTCACTATCCCCTACTCCTCCACAGAGATATACTATCTCTACACAGTGGAGAAGCCAAGGCTCATTACAATACTCTCCAAGTTGTCTCTAAGATACTCCTATCAGAGGCTTGGCTAACCAAAAGTCTCTGCAATGAGTTATTAGGTACTATAAATAGCAAAGGGTGGGGTGAACCTTGATATTCCCCTTTGTGACTGCTCAGCTACCCTCATGACTCTTCAACTAATCTATGACTGTTACATTCAACTATCGACACTTGAATTTCCACTTGACAAGACTTTACATACAATCTGCACATGTACCCATGTGAGACAAAATGGCTCGAGCAAGCCATACAAGACATCACTAACACTCAGACAGTTGTGGTGAGACCAACTCTTCGACATCCTCATGATGGTCGATGGTAGGCAACTGATGCCAAGCTTGGTCACTAGTGATGGTGTCCGTGCGCTTAATGGTGACATCTTGCTGAAAGCAAACTCTTGCCTCAGTTGCATCTGGGTACACTGATATGGCTCCTCTGTCCAACTCGTCTAATAATATGTACATCACCATCTTAAGTGTAGCTGGACCAGCAACATACTGATGCATACTGTCTATGCTGATCTCCAAGCATGTGTTGGTGGTTGTGCGCATCAACTTGTCGGAATACATGTTCAACTCCAGTCGTACTTGCTCCTTGTCTTCACCTCGGTGAGCGTGCCAAAAGGGGGGAATCGCATGCATGTGCACAATGACATGAATGCTATTGAATTCCCTTGCATGTGATCAACAAATGCTCACCTTGTCTTCTCCGTGCTAGTTGCTGGATGGATCTATACCTTGTACGGGTGCAGTTTCGTCCGTTTGTGCATGTTGCGCCCCCTACTGTAACTTATTCTCTCGTCTGTGTAGCTCTTGTTCTTCTTTGAGTTGTTGCTTCAACACATGCAACTCCTTCATTGTTTCTCTGTCTGCCTTTGCGCGATCTTCGTGTCGCGTCATCACCTCATATCGTCAATCTCCAACACTGCTTTTGTCATGAGTGGATCTGCTTTGAACATGCAGCTTGGCTCCGCCTCTATGTTATCAACAACCTTCCTCTTGCATTCGTCGTGTGCAGGTGTGCTACCTTTTATTAGTGTTGATAGTGATGCTCGTTGTGATGTCATTTCCATTCATCTTGATATCATTTTCCATGAACAACTTGATGTCTTTGCGGATAGGCAAGTTCATAGACACTTGATCGACTGCATCCCCAGTTGCGCTCTTAATGGTGTCTTTGACTCTGCTCTCCTAGAAGCCATTGTACCCATGCTACTAAGAGGCAGACGACACTTGTGATACCTGGATACATAGCAACACTCATGGCAAGAAATTTGTCAGCTGGAAACCGAAACAAACTGGAGCACTGACATGAAACATACATGTGTGATTGTCCGTGAAGATTGTACAATTTTCACCAGGCGGCTGGGAGACTATCTGCCAAGACTGTGGATGACACAGTTCAGGCTGTCGAGAGGCTGACTGACTGCTGGAACTACGCAATGGACAGTCCACCTTGGCTTTCTAAGGACTGAAACTACACAATGCGTGATTTTAGTCAACAGTGACATGCAACTACAAAATTGCATTGCACAGTTTCTGGGGCCAGTAGGGCACTGCCTCCAAGAATTACGAATGCAAGCCTGGAGGTCAGTGTTGGGAAAAACTTGTGCAATTTCTAGAGGGAAGGCATAGCCTTTTCTTCTGGGAATGCGCAGTGTTAGCCGGGAAAGGCACGGTCCAGGCCAAGGCAGCCGAGATCGAGCGACGACTGACTGAAAACATGAGAAGTTTGAATGCATGATGAGATGAGTACAAACAAGAGTGAATGATTATGCATGTAAATAGTAAGTGCAAGATTCAAAAAATGGGACGCATGCATGTGTGTGAAGTGGGTCACCGCGACGGCGACCGTTGGTGCAAAAATAGTGTCATGCATGCGACAACAGTGAGATGCGAACGAAAACTGGAACGACACTTGTAAAAGCTAACATGCATGCAAATGACACCAAATGTCCACAGAAATCAAGTAGACAACATTCACAGAAGCCAAAACACAAAAAGTGATAGAAACGCATCGCAAGACATGCGAAGTAGGCTTACCTTGAAACAACTGAGTTGAATGTGCCAATGACTCCTAGATGTGATGTGGGATGTCAAAGCTCCAAGATCGATAAGAGGAATGAGCTCTGCAACTTCTGGTTCATAAGTTTTGATAAAATCGAGGTTATGATGCGCATGCCACAAATCTAGGAAAAGCGACACTTGGCGAGCGGTTTCTGAAATGATCCTTTCATGTAACCTCCAGCTGTTAAAAATAGATCCCTAAATCTAGGGATTACTTTGCATGTTGCCTTGGGAAAAGAAATCCATGCATCCAAATCAATTTTGATCGGTCTCGGAGGGAACCGGTCAACTTGAAGGCACATGCATCAGTCTACGAGCCTAGGATGAAAATCTACGTTGTTCCTGGGCTGAGCAAGCTGGCTGTCCTAGGGGGATTGCGCAATTTCTGGGAGGAATGGGTGACTGTCTCCTAGGGTTGCGCAATTTCTGGGCTGAGAAGCTATCCTAGGTTAGATTGTGCAATTTTCTCAAAGAAGCATGTCCGACTGCATTGTGCAATTTTTGAGACCAGTAGGCTGCCAAACATATTTGTGCAATTTTTTCTAGTTTTTGGGCTGGTTTTCCCAAAGGGATTGCACAATTTCTTGGAGCAAGAGGTGAATGCTACCTAGAATTACACAAATTTTGGGCTGAGCAGTTGTCTTGGGATGAATTGTGCATTTTTTTAGAGGAATACTGTCAAGAAGAATTGCGCAATTATGGAGCCCAGCTGGGTTTGCACAATTTTCGGAGGGAAGTTTGGTTCCCCTACAGAATTGTGCAATTCCCAGAGGGAGCTTCTTAACTAGCAACTGACACTAAGTCTGGAAAGCAACCTATGAAGGAGGTGGAACAAACTTGCATGCACAGGCTGACAAGAAACAATTGAAGCCTATGTGCTTGATGATGTAAGACAAGTTATTGAGGATGGTTGGTAGGGAGGCTCCAAAACGAAGCTAAGGCAAAATTTTGGAGGGTGCTTGTAGCCACTACAACACTTGGCAACACACGGGTAGAACTCAAGCTCTTTGAATGGACCTTGTTCATGAAAATAAAGTCTAACACATCTGGAAGTATTGTTCGGTTCTTTGTTCATCTTGGTTTCCACAGTTGCTTGATTGTAAGATGTAGCATCTGCCAAGCTCTTGGTCGGTTGACACACATTCCAATCCAAGCCAACACAGGTGTTTCAATTTTGGATGAGGGTTATATTGGTGCACAAGCATATTGGTCGTCAGAGTTTAAGTTTCATCTCTGGTGTTTCTCTACTGCCAGCAGGCCTGGACAGTAGCAAAGTCACACAGGAACATAAGCATCACTCTGCTGCCAATGAGCCTAGTCAACACCCCGGTGGAGTCACTTGTATCACCTCTCTGCACAGGAAGCCTTTATCTTCTTTCACCTTATTCATTTTTAATAAAAAAAATTCAAACTTTTTTCACATTTTCATTTTTTTCATTTTTTCATTATTGTGCATAGCACTTATTCATTTCAAAGGCGAAAGAGGGATTTCGACTTATTGAGAGAAGAAAATGTTGTTCCTTCAAAGTAGTTTATATATACCTCTGACATGCTTTTTAAGGTTTTCCCCCTCACCTTACTCTACTTGACTGAGCTTACAAGGATTAACCCAAAAACAAATGACTAGAGTAGGTGCTACTAATTCGCGTGCAAGCGTTTTGTTTTCACCAAGGTTCACTTCGAACAGTATGCATTTTCCATTGATGTATCATGGATTGAAAGTAACACGTTCTTCATGAGAGAGTGGACAATAGATAACCAAATGTTAATAATTGTACAAGTCCTCTTGTACTTTACCCAGGCTTGTTTCAAGAGTTGCACATGGTCCATGTGAAACTAATCTACGAACGAAAACAAGCAAATAAAACAAAATGCAAAGCAAGAAGCAGATGAAAATGCATATGCAAAGTGAGTAAGCAAACAAACAAGCAAGCAAGAAAACACACAAAGAAATAAGAAAACATGCATGCAAGAAAACAACTCAAAGTAAATTCTACTCCTACTCCTAAGCTAACAGTGTATGGGTCATCTAACGTGAAGTGATACTTCCAATGCAGCCACCGGCGCATTAGTCGACCCATGTTGGTGAAGGCATGGTTCACGAACATCGTGGTTGCGCAAACCAGCAAGCATGAAAGATATAATGATGAAGACGTACACACTTCGAGCTTACAAGCGTCCATAGAACAAAAATGAGTGAAAGTGCATGACATGCATTTTATGGACTTGCCATGGTGTTGTGCTACACTACGTGCATATGTTGAGTGTATGCATTCTCTTGACTGTGACATGTAAGAAAACATGAGAAAGGTAGACTACTTACGTCGTGCAAGTGTGCTTGCTGTGTAAGATTCCTCCAATGCATGAGCGATGGGATCGTGTAGTTTGAGTGGAGTAAGTGAAATTTGAGTGTTATATTGATCTTGAATGCAAAGCATAGAGTGATGAGGAGCCTTGCATGTTTCAACAATTTCATGATCATAAGCGAAACCAACCTCAAGATGGCGAGGGTCTGACATATGGCGAGGGTCTGACATAACCATCTGCTCAGGCTGAAGTTCCTCGACAGTCTGTGGGGTTTCGACTTCGTCGACAGATAGATCATTGTAGACCAGTGGCTTAGAAGGATTAACAATGAGTGAATGAACAACGTGATCGGATGAAGAAGTAGAGAGATCACGACAACTAAGATCAGAAAATCTAGGATGTTCGTCAGCATCCTCATGATTTCATGAATCATGCAGAGGGGTAAATGAGAAGCAAGGATGTTCACCCTCTGTGTTTTCAAAAATGACAGATGACAGATTGGACGGATTTTCGAAGGAAGATGTGTTCTCTCCATAATGTAATGACAGACTAATATCTGACATATCCTGTGAATGATGAGAAGTAGAAACATCCGAAAATAAGTTTTCAGAGGCGAAATCAGTAGTGGCATAATCAAAAGGGATGTCAGGATAAAATGAATGAGGCAGGGTTGGAAGGGATTCATTCTTCACTGCGAGTTCATATTTAGATTCGTGTACATACTCATCATGAATGATGGTGCAGGTTGGCTACACAAAAGTAACTCCATCAACAGCTTGATCCTCAGTCACAACAGGTGAGGTGTTTGAAATGGAGGAACACAAGATAGTACAGTCTGGAGGATCAACAGAATGCAGGGATGGAGGTTGACAGAATGAATCCACGTGACAACCAATAGGCTTGCAAGCCAAATCTGTGCATATATCAAGAGCAAGTGGGGTGGGAGGATGTGACAGTTCAACAGATGTGTGTGCATCATCTCCCACATCACCCTGTGGTGGTCGAGTTGTTTGATGAGGTGAAGGTGGATAGTCACTTGTGACAGCAATTGTGCCTACTTGTGATTGCGTAGCTCCATCACCGAAGTGTGTTGAGCAGGGTTCAGATGATTTCAAGAATTGCTGATTTTCATATATGTGAAGAAGATACTCAAATCTTCCATCAAGAAATTCCCAATCAATTTCATCTTTGGGAAATCGGTATGCAATATTACAAAAGCGTGTGTGAAATTGTTCAACGAATTCATCAGGTTCTTTTCGTAATTCCAAAATTTCTTTGTTGAGTGCTTTACGGTTAAAGTGATTGAAAGCGCAGTCTATCTCTACGACCAGATGAGAAAGAGAATGAATGGATTTTTTAGGCAGCGTGGCACACTAGTGCATTGGGTGCCCTTGAAGCGTGTAGACGAACACCACGCAGGTCATGTATTCTTCAAAGATTTCATGTCTTTCGCATGATCCTACAACGCCGACCGTGTGCCTAACCAAGGCTACGTAGCCTCCTCCATCGTATGTTTTATGTGACAAGTTATCTGAGAGATTTTCTAAGATAATGAAGTCATTTCCATAAGACATACACTCCATAAGAGAAACTCTGTAGTTAGTCATGATAGATATGCAGAGATTCAAAACATATGTGAGGAATCAACTTGTCATCTGGCCCTCCTTCTAGCACCAAAATGTTAAGGTGTTAGACCTGCCAACATGTCAGGGGATCTCCTTGGTAAGAAGTCCCAACTAGACCTCAAACCATTTGGTGTACGAGTCCCAGCAGTGGGTTGTGCAGTATCGCCTTGACTGCGGTTGTGCGCAGAGGCAAGTAAGATGTCCCTGTTGGTAGAAAGGGTGTGACATATGCAACAAGTCAAGGAAGGTGCATGGACGGTTCTAACACATGGAGGGTGAGGTGAGTGCACCCCTTGGAAACCTGTGAAAGAATGAAGTTAAGAAGGGAACACACGAGCAAAGATGCATCACAAACTAGAAGGCAAGTAAGCTAGCAGTACAAAGTGATGGTTAAACCAAAAACACAATTCAGTAAGATTCATACATACATACATAGGAAATCCATACATGCATGCGTAAGAAAATAGATACATATATCATTTAGAGTAAGCTTAAATACAATACGACATATGCATGAAACGTGTTGGCTCTATTATATTAAGAAATGAAATTTCCAATTATACAATACAACAATGACCAACCACTAGTTCCAACACTGGAACGTTACAGTCACTGTTGCCTGCTCCTCCAAAGAGATATACTAGCTTTGCACAGTGGAGAAGCCAAGGCTCGTTACAATACTCTCCAAGCTTTCTCTAAGATACTCGTATCGGAAGCTTAGCTGACCAAAATCCTCTACAATGAGTTATGAGGTACTATAAATAGCAAAGGGTGGGGTGACCCTTGACATTCCCCTTTGTGACTGCTCATATACCATCATGACTCTTCAACTACTCTATCACTGTTACATTCAACTATCGACACTTGAACTTCCACTTGGAAAGATGCTACATACAATCTTCACATGTACCCATGTGAGACAAAATGACTCGAGCAAGCCATGAAAGACATCACTAACACTCGGACCATTGTGGTGAGACCAACTCTTCAACATCCTCATGATGGTCGACGGTGGCTAACTGATGCCAAGCTTGGTCACCCATGATGGTGTTCGTGCGCTCAATGGTGACATCTTGTTGAAATAAAACTCTTGCCTTCATTGCATCGGGGTACACTAATATGGCTCCTCTGTCCAACTCCTCTAATAATATGCGCATCACCGTCTTGAGTGCAACTGGACTAGTAACATACTGATGCATATTGTCTGTGTTGATCTCCAAACATGTGTTGATGGTTGTGCACATCAACTTGTCAGAATACATGTTCAGCTCCAGTTGGATTTTCTCCTTGTATTCACCTCGGTGAGTGTGCCAAAAGGGGGGAATCGCATGCGTGCACAAAATGACATGCATGCTGATGAATTCCCTTGAATGCGATCAAAAACATTGCTCACCTTGTCTGCTCTGTGCCAGCTGCTGGGATGGATCTATAACTTGTATGGGTGCAGTTTCATCCATCTGTGCATGTTGCGCCCCCTACTGTTCTTATTCCTATTGTAACTCATTCTCTCGTCTGTGTAGTTCTTGTTATTCCTTGAGTTGCTGCTTCAGCACATGCAACTCATTCTCTGTTTATCTCTCTACCTTCGCCCAATTTTCGTGTCGCGTTGTCACCTCATAGTCTCAATCTCCAAAGCTATTTTCATCATGAGTGGATCTGCTTTGAACTTGCAGCTTGGCTCCGCCTCTATGCTATCAACAACCTTCCTCTTGCATTCATCACGTGTAGGTGTGCTTCATTCTACTGCTGCTAATGGTGCTGCTCATTGTGATGTAGTTTCCATTCATCTTCATATCCTTATCCATGAACAACTTGATGTATTCGTGGATAGGCAAGTTCATAGACACTTGATCGACTGCATCCCCATTTGCACTCTTAACGGTGTATTTGACTCTACTCTCCTAGAGGCCATTGTACGTGTGATGCTCAGAGGTGGACGACACCTATGATAACTAGAGAGATAGCAACACACATGGAAAGAAACCTGTCAGTTGAAAGCTGAAACAAACTGGAGCACTGACATGCAACATACTTGTGTGATTATAGGTGAAGATTGTGCAATTTTTACTGGGAGGCTAGGAGACTGACTGCCAAGACTACGGACGACATATTTTGGGATGACGGGAGGCTGACTGACTGTTGGAACTGCACAATGGACAGTCCAACCTATCCTGCTGAGGACTGAAACTACGCAATTCACAATTTCAATCAGCAGCGACATGCAACCAGCAAACTGCATTGTGCAGTTTCTGGGTCCAGTAGGACACTACCTCCAAGAATTGGGCAATGCAATCCTGGAGGACAATGTTGGGCCAAACTTGTGCAATTTCTGGAGGGAAGGCAGAACCTTTGCATTTGAGAATGCACAGTGTTATCTAAGCAAGGCACGGTTCGGGCCAAGGCAACCCAAACTGCCCAATGGGTGACTAAAAACATGAGAAGTCTGAATGCATGATGAGATGAGTATAAACAAGATTGAATGATTATGCGTGCAAATAGTAAGTACTGGATTCAGAAAATGGGATGCATGCATGTGTGTGAAGTGGGTCACAGCGACGGTGACCGTTGGTGCAAAAACAATGTCATGCATGCAACAACAGTGAGATGCGAATGAAAACTGAAATGACACTTATACATGTTAACATGCATGTAAATGATAGCAAGCATTCATAGAAATCAAGCAGACAGCATTCACACAAGCCAAAACACAAAAAGTGACAAAAACGCAGCGCAAGACATGTGAAGAGGGATTACCTTGAAACAACTGAGATGAATGTGCCGATGACTCCTTGATGTGATGTGGGATGTCAGAGCTCCAAGATCGATGTGAGGAATGAGCTCTGCAATGTCCGGTTCATAAGATTTGATAAAATCAAGGTTATGATGCACATGCCACAAATCTAGGAAAAGCGACACTTGGCGGGAGGTTTCTGAAATTATCCTTGCATGTAACCTCCAACTACTAAAAACAGATCCCTAAATCTAGGGATGCCTTTGCATGTTGCCTTGGGAAAAGTATTCCATGCATGCAAATCAATTTTTCTCAATCCCAGAGGGAACCGGGCAACCTAAAGGCACATGCAACGGTCTGCGAGCCTGGGATGAAAATCTGCATTGTTCCTGGGCTGAGCAAAGTTGGTTGTCCAAGGGGGATTGTACAATTTCTGGGAGGAATAGGTGATTGTCTCCTAGGATTATGCAATTTCTAGGTTGAGCAGCTGTCCTGGGTCAGATTGCGCAATTTTCTCAAGGAAACATGTCTGACTACATTGCATAATTTCTGAGCCCAATAGGCTGCCAGACTGATTTGTGCAATTTCTGCTAGTTGTTGGGTGGGTTATCCCAAAGGGATTGCACAATTTCTTGGAGCAACAGGTGACTGCTACCCAGAATTGTGCAATTTCTGGGCTGAGCAGCTGTCCTGGGATGAATTGCGCAATTTTTTAGAGGAAGATTGTCGGGAAGAATTCTGCAATTCTGGAGACCAACTGGGTGTCCAGCTGGGTTTGTGCAATTTCTGGAGGGAAGGCTAGTTCCCCTCTAGAATTCCGCAATTCCCAAAGGGAGCTGCTCAACCAACAACTGACACTAAGTCTGGAAAGCAACCTATGAAGGAGGTGGAACAAACTTTCATGCACAGGCTAACAAGACTCTATGAAATAGCTGAAGCCTATTGGCTTGACAATCCAAGACATGTTACTGAGGATGGTTGGTAGGGAGGCTCCAAAACGAAGCTAAGGAAAAATTTTGGAGCGTGCTTGTACCCGCTACAACACCATCCTTCTTCCAATTCTTTGGATTTAGCTCTCGGTGCAATTTCTAACACTTCTCCTCAATGTGACCATCAATGTTGCAATGGTTGTAATGATTGTTAGGATCCTTGCATTGAGGGGAAATGGTTGTTATCTTCTTATCCTTTCCCTTTTTCCACTATTTCTCCCCCTCCTTGGATGGTTCTTAGTGCTCTTCCTATTTTGAACCATTTGACTCTTCTTTCTTTTTGCATATGCTTTCCAAGTAATTTTCTTCTATGCATGCCTCGTCCACTATCGTTTGCTTGAACAACATCATTTTCCTCATATGGTTATGCAGACCCCCAAGATACTCAAGGAGTGCATCTTGGCTCTTGGAAGAGATACCTAGCATGATGGTCATCTTCCTAAACTTAGTGTTGTACTCTTGTACACTATGCTCCTATCTCTGCCTGAACTAGGGCCAGCATATCATTGGTCTTCTACATACTTTATATGATAGAATTGGAACTTAATGATTGTTTTGAAGTCCTTCCACTTAATTGTTAGAGGGTCACTCTCCAACCAAAGTGCTCCATATGGGTTTCCCACTAAGTAATTGCATGGCCCTCTAACTTTAGTCTAGCAAATGATATTTTTTTCTTCTCATCTATGTGGTGAACTAAAATAAACTTCTAATTGCTTCAATCAATGACTTAATTGAAATGCATCGATCTCACTGTGGTTGAGCTTTATGTCAAGATTTGCTTCCATCTTGAATAGGGAATATGAATAGGTAATGACACTTGAAATCAATTTCTCTTTGTTAGGTTCTTTCTTTGAATCATTTTATAGGTTTTCATGATCCCATAATTTTCCCTCTAATCCAACGTTTGACTTAGATCGTCAACCGTTTTCAATTCCAAGCATGTTTGTTAGGGCGGCCATGATAAGGTCCATTTTCTGCCTGATGTTGGTTACCTGTGCCTCCAACCTCATGAATCCCTCTTCTACATTATCAAGGTTGTTTTGAATAGACTCATTTGCCTTGGATAGGGTTCTACAATTTCTAGATTAAATTAGTTCTTATATCTCCTGCAACTTCCCACGTGATTCCCCAAAGAAGCCTACTATGGTACTAATATGATATGTTAACTACCATGGATATTCCACTGGACAATTCATCATAACAGATTTGATAAAATAAATTGATATCTATACTATTAAGGTTAAATTCCTTTAGATTCTAATTCTTTTAGTTATTGACTTTTTACCTTTGCATAAAATAAAAAAAATGAAAAATTGTAACACCTCCTCCCACATTTACTCGCTTTTACAAGATCTCCAAGGTAAACATAAGATAAATGCTACTATGGCATGACCTAACCTCCAAATTCTAGTTATGGAAATGGGGCCTTCAATCGAAACACATATTATCACCCCTCACAGACACTAGATCACTTAACAGCTTGACAACAACCTCTAGTGATCAATCCTTGAGATGGAACTCATTTTCACAAGCTTGACACTCCAACTGCACCCATAACATACTATGCATGCAGTTATGAGGCTCCAACTACACCCATAAGCCTTCCTACATGTGGTTATGACTGAGATCTCCCTGTTTTGTGCCAATGGTTGTGAGCTTTGTGCCACTTTTTCAAGGCTAGCCTTTAGGCCACTACTCAGAAGCACCCAGAACTTTCCAAAATGCAATCAATGATGATAACAAGTTTGTGTAATCAATAATCAAGCTAGGTCTTACTCAAAGCGTGCTAGTTGCATATTAGACATTTCATCAAATAGATGGTAAATAAAGTAGTTACAGGTCATGAATGCATATTTGATCATGACCGTCTTAACTTCATCAAAGAATCATCAAGAAGGCTCAATGTCCTCTCAAGCTAGTTGCAACAACACTTGTTATCCCATGCATTCATTAATCATTCAATAACTTATCAAATCATGAACAAGATCCATAGCAAGAGCACATCATATAACCAACATATAACCATAATAGGATCCATGACAAACTAGCCATAAAATGAACATATTAACCAATACAAGTGCTCATAGATCGTAATAGGAAAATATCTCATATTAACATATGCAAATGTCAACCAAGTTAGGGACTTCCACGTACCACTCGACCATAGATGGGTTGAACCAAAATAGCTCTTCTAGCCAATCACCCCCGCACCATATTCCAAGCATGAATATGGGATCATATGGGTTAAACCAATATAGAACCAACCAGGACTTCTAAAGGCCAAACCACCTCAACCCTCGACCATAGTGATTTTACCTAAATGGTCCAGAAATCACTAATACCAAACCAAATCAGTCTCTTCCCAAGTTGTCTAGGGCTCCATGGACTCCTATCTCAACCCACAAACTCCAGGGACCCAAGCTATTACAGAGCTCTAGAGAACTACTATCTCAACCCACAACCTCCGAGGAACCCAAACTATTCCAGATATCCAAAGATTCTATCTCAACCCACAACCATAGGGAACCTAAGAACCAATCAGAAATCCAAATGGAGAACCCACTGCATCATGGTTATCTAGGAAACAACAAGGCAAGGTTGAAACCACTGTCAATCTAGGAAAATCCCATACCAATGACAGCAAAGAACCACATGCATGTATCATGCATCTAAATCTCAGCAAGGAAACCAACATGCAACTTATTGCCTACAATGTATCCCTATTGTAGTTTTTTATCCAATCTTCTTTTTAGCTGCCCAACGATTCCTTGCTTGTCCTTTTCTTGATTTCTCCAAATCCAAGTGAATGCTAGGATGCTCCAAAAATTCTCTAATTTTTCAAGAGTGTATGAGTGTGGAAGGAGAGAACCAAAAATGAACTGACAAAAGTTGTGAACTATTTTTTTGATGCCTTTTTGTGGCTCAATTTTAACATAGCCCGATAGCCAACCAGCAATCAAGTGAGATTCCTTAAACTCTCAAGTAGAGTTACAACTTTGACCCTTGTAGAGTCTTGTTCATAGCCTTCACATAGCTAACGACTTTCAAATGAGTAATGGGTTTGACATGGCATTCTCTAGAACCATAATGGTCAAACCAGAAAGTTAAGTTCTTAGAGGCATAACTTTTGCATATGTACTCTAATTGACGTCTTCATGGGCCATTCTAAAGGTATCTTGGTGTAGAATAATGCCAAAGAGGTTGGAGTAAATTAGAATTTTGGACCCCAAGAACTTCACCTAATACCTCAAAATAGCCCCAAAAGGTTTTAGACCCCAATTCTCCAAACTAAGATCTGTTGGTTAAAAAGGCCCTGCAAACTAATTCCTTCAATTTTTTCCAATATGAAAGCATAGAGATATATGACAAACAATATAATGATCCAATCTAGATCATTAATATTAATTATTGATTTAATTTATATTTCAATTTAATAAAAATGTCAATTGGGTTTTTCTCATGTGGTTGGAAGGAATGATAGTTATCCTCTCCACTAAGGTTTAACTCCCACAAGTGACATGCTGAGCTCATATTAAGTATATTGTTGTAATTGCTTTGACCCTTACCCTTGAATGGCCTTGAGTCTTCAAGAATATATTACCTTGAATCACCTTGAACCCTCAAAAATACATTACCCTTATTTATAGAGTGAAAAGTAAGTGACATGTTTATATTTAATATATTTATCTTTTATCTTTCTTATAACCATTATAAATAAATAATTTTCACAAATCTAAATAATATAAAACTATTAAAAAACAACAATAAGTAATAATTTAAAAGCTTTAGACTTCTAACATTTTCTTAATCAATTTATTTAAAATTTAATTTAACATTATACTTTCAAAATTATAAACTAAAGAATGTAAATTAATTATGATTTGAAAATTTAGATATTTAAAAATGCAATTTAAAACTCAAAATTACATTTTCACCAATAATTATGTCCCTCATGATTATTATCAAAAACATTAAAATTTATTAAAAATAAATTTAAAAATGGTAAATAAAATAATGAAAACTCTCTTTTTATACAAACAAGATGAAGAGTGACGAATGTAATAATCCTTAATATACAATGCATTTTTAATTTTCAAAATAAACATGGTGAAAGGGATTTAATTGGACTATTGGACAAAATTTATTCAATTTTAAAATGAATCGTTAGATTCGAGTTGTTCTTCCTTTCATATATTATACAACAATGTTAACAAAATAATATGATTATGTCAAGAGGTGACCTAAAAATTAAGGGGAGATGTGTAAGTGTAATATAATGTAAGTAAATATGTCAATATTTTTTAAATGTTGGGATGGATATATATATATATATATAACAAACAAATTAAGTATGTATTATGTAATGTAAGAAGTATGTCCATATTTTTAATGTTGAGTAATTATCTATATATATATATATATATAGATATATAACAAAACAAAATTAAATGTTAGCTTCATATGTTTTAATTAATGTACAAATTAAAATATATATAAATGTAAAATGTAACGTAACATAAAATGTAAAATGTAAGGCACAAAACTACCAATTTGATCAGAAGAAATTGGTCTAGTTGTAAAGTTAACATACTATTGTTTCTTTAATAGGTTATTTCTTTATATAATAGTATTGGTCTAATATCAGTAATATCTATTATTATTATTCCAATATATTATAATAATAACCATCTCTATTATAAGTATTATTGTATTAGACCTTACATATATTATTGATTACATAGAGTGACAATTCTCGATCATATGGATGGAGGGGGGAGATATAAGGAGATAGTGGCAAAGTTCGAGGGCAATGTGTGTTTGTGTGTGAGAGAGAGAGAGAGAGTGATGGGGGGGGAGAGAGAGGGAAAGAGAGGAAGGAAGAGAGAGAGAATGAGAGACGGAGGGAGAAAGAGATGGATTTGGAAAGGGACAGAGAGGGAGGAAAGAACAAAGACATAGAGAGTTAAAGGTGGAGAGAGGAAGAGGGAGTGGCAAGGGAGAGATGTAAAGGGAGTGGGGGAGAGAGGAGAGGAGGGAAGAGAGAGAGAGGATGAGGGGAGAGAGAGGGAGAGAAGGGGAAGAGAGAGAGGGAGATGGAAAAACTGACATATGTAACCATAAGAATGGTAGAAAAAATAGTTTGAGATTGATCACAATGAAGATTATTTGTAATTGACTGCATTCTTATTATTCATATTTCATCCAAATGCAAAGTGGCATCTACCCATGGTATTTATCAACCCATGGAATATACCGATGGTATTGTAAGTGGCATCCACCCATTGTATTCATCTGCCCATGGAATATACTCATGGTATTGTAAGTGGCATCCACCCATGGTATTGTAAGTGAAATCTACCCATGGTGTTCATTCACCCATGGTATTTACCCACCCATGGAATTTACTCATGGTATTGTAACTAAAAAAAGACTATAAGTAACTAGTCATATTTTGTAAAATGACAAATTATCCACCAGAATGTAGTTTTTAGAGTTATTCTCTATTTTAATAAAAAAAATCTTTATGGTTTTGTTTACTGCGTGTTCTCCTCTTTTCCTCTGACATTTCAAATTTTCAGATCTTGGGGGCCTCCCCCCCAAGATCCATTTCAATTTTTTAGACCTTAGAGGCCTCCCCCCAAGAACTAGATCAGTGGTATCAAATTCAGGTTACAACTCCATGGCAATGAGGGTTTGACACATATTCCAATTTCAAAGTTTTGCAACAATCTTCAACAAAGTTCATGCACGTGCTACAACCTCCGCAGAGCACTTTCTTGGGCAAAGTGGGAAGATTTTGTTTTTGCAGGAATTTTTTGGGCGGCGAATTTGTAGATCAGCTATGAAAATTTTGATACAAAATTTACAAAAATAAATAATATATCTAGATTCCTTGTGAAAAAATACCCAAATTAAAAAAAAACATCGGCTGAATCGGAGTCTGGATTAGGGAGATAACGCTGATTTAAATCAGCTATTTTTTCATAACTTTTGTGACGATGGGGCAGTTGCAGTGCGAATCTAAGTTTCTAGATTGTCTAGATAGGGGTTCCACTCACATGGGAAGATGCAGAATGGTAATTCTATTTCCAAAAATAGATTATAATAAAGATTCTTAATTATATTGACTGAGTTAGTCCCATTTTAAATTAGTTTTTATATCTGGAGCAGCATTTAGAGTGAGTTCCCTTTGGAGAGATGTGCCCTCCCACCCCACTTTAGTAGGTACTTGCTTCACATTCATCAGTTTCAGCATAGAAGCATCCGGCTTGGGTTATTTGGAGACATGCTCTCCTACCCTAGGCTATGTAGGCACCTACTACTTCATCAACAGTCAACGTGACGGTTATGGGTCAACCGCACAAAATCTGTGTCATTGAAGTCCATTTGCTAGGTCACACACTGTTAGAATCACAGTTGGTCACAAGAATTACAGGGTATCTCTATCCTCAGATCTTCTTTTTTCATGGTTATGGGCCATTCACAAACCCACACTTCATCGAAGTCCATTTTCTAGGTCACACACTATCATTATCACATTTGGTCACAAGCATTACATGGTATCTCTATCCTCAGATATTCGTTCATCACAATTATGGGTTAACCACACAAAACCATTCTCTTTAGTGGCTCTTCATCTTCAACACAGGCTTCTCAGGAGGGAACTTCACACAATGGGGAAAATGCTTCTTAAGGGGGGGAGAATGATCTAAATAGAAAGTGGCATCTACCCATGGTATTTATTCACCCATGGAATATACTCATGGCATTGCAAGTGGCATCCACCCATGGTGTTGGGTCTCCAAAATGTCATCCACTTTTACCCAAATTTCCATCATTTTACCCTCATTCTATAACTCTATAGCCCTATAACCCTACATTGAGTAACCATTTTCATGATTATATGGGTTTATCATTATTATTTTCCAAGTCATTTATTTTAAGTATTTTAAGAGAATTTATGATTAAATATTAGGAAATTAACATGTTTTCATATATTTATCTAAAAGTGGTATGAGTTTTGTGATAATGTAGGCCTACTTGGAGATTTTAGAAGGGTCATATTTTGCCACCCAACCACAAATTCGAATTTCAAATTCCAACTCATGAAGATTTGTAGAATAATTGTAGAAGATGTGGATCATTAACTAATCACATTCAAAGGAGAAGAATCATGGAGGTTTTGATATGTGTCTCTCATCAAAACTAAGAGAATTTTGAGAGGATTTGTATCTTATATTTTTAGGTGATTGGTTGTAACCACAAGAGATAAATGTGGATTTATGAGAGATTTAAGGATCTATATTTATTGAATAGTTATCTTTAATTTTTATAAATAGGAGTGCATCCTTTTGTTGTTCTTGTCAACAACCCCCCCCATTTATTAATGTTAGTAGTAAAATATTACTTTAATAAATGGGGACCCTTTCAAAAAAATGTATATACCCAAAAAAACAATCCTAATATGTAGGTATTTCTTTTATTTTTGGAATAAATCAAGATATTAAACAAAACCTATAAAACCATTAAAAATGCTACATTTTCTTATTTAGCATGAAATACATCATTGTTTATAAAAGACTTCTCTTAAGAGGTTACCCCGACGTATTAAGATATGCAAAATTGCGATGGTATAATAGCCTTCTCGCATCGCATTTCAATCATATAACACAAACCTCAACCTATTATATACTGATATTGCAAAATGCAATCTCAACCTGGACCCACCTCTTAATCTTTCCACCAACACATGCGGAGGTCCATTATCCATTAAAAAGAAGCCCGACAAGTGATGACGCTTATTTCTCGCATCTCACATTTCGCACAAACTCAAAAAATGGTAAGTTAAATGCAAACAAATTATGCGATATATCGATCTGTGATATTGCTTTGCAAATCACAAAATCATTATTATCGCAGTTTGAAGGCTCACCACCCTAGGAGATTGTTTCCCGATTTACGATGTGAATATTTATGGACATTCAAGTTAAAGGATAACGGATCATTAGTGGGCATTTATGAAGAAGTAACTACATTTATGTGTGAAAGGCCATTTAGAGTGATTTGATATCTTCTTACATGATTTCAATAAAACACCTTTATCACCGTTACTGGTTTTCTTCATTGATTCATTCCTACGTTCAGTATCATTTTTATCTGATAAATTGTTCCTCTTGAAACTTTCAGGAAAAAGCCGTAGAACAGAGAGCCAAAAAAGGAAAGCAGTCACCTCTGAGAAGTCAGAAATGACTCCTCTGTTCATGGATACTACATGTAATAGGGAAGCAGGGACGTCTACATGGGAGGCTATGTATCAATTACTGGAGGAAGAACAACCAAGGATTCTTGAGACAACAATTACAGTTGATGGGCGTGATTCCTTTGATGCTTCCATAAATGAACTTGCGTGCTCATTTCTGCACCGAATAGCCACACGACCAAAAGTAATCCCCTATACCGACATGGTTAAGTGGATCATTGATGACGCTGATATATCTGACAAAGAATTCAAAACAAGAGGCCAGGAAGTTATAGGATCTTTCAGTCCCGATAACCTAAGGCTTATGTACCACCTACCAGAGTCACAGGTTACCTACAACAGGCAATTTGTTGAGAAATTCATCAAAGAAAATGAACACCCAGTGGACTGGACAAAGATTTGGTCAAATAATGATGAAAGAATCAAGAAAGACAAAAACAGTATGTACGCCACCGCATATGTTTGTTCCCATTTTTGTTTTGCTCCGGTTATGCTCTGTAGACTATTTGGCAAACCTGACAGTAACAAATTCTCCTCAGAATGGTTTCCCTTAATAGATGCAACCATTAATGCAACAATAATAGATTGGGCACAAATCCTATCTAATAATTTAGCTAAAGAAATTATAGAGTATAGAAGGAAAAGAAATATTGCTTCGAGGGTTTACCCTCCATTTTTCATGTGTGCTTATGTAATGGATGCTATTTGTTTTGGTTCTAAATTCCTTCTTATGGCATGGAAGTGGACTATTCAAGATCCACTTCCTATTCACATCCACCACAAAGACACGTGGGAATCCAATTTTGAACCACATTTTTTCAAGATTTGTCATAGGGTTATGCTTCCTATCCATAAATGACTTTATAACCGAGATGCCCCCAGATTCTCCCAAGAAGCCGAGATAGAAATCCTCCTAGTAGCCCGATGGTTCGGGGAAGATACAATTACATATATCGGATTATTTGGCAGTATTGCCTCTCCCCATGTTCTCCCTTTCTATGTCCCATATAAATTAATGGTTAGAGAGATACCCTATCAGACATGCAATGAAGGAGGGACGAGCAAAACATTGACAGATTCAAAGAAGGCCATTTGGCCTCAATTTCCTGTGTCATTTGGAGTGTTTGCATTACATGACCTTGGACATGCATATAGGGAAGTAGATAATATGTTGTTCCTACGATTACCTAAGTTCCTCGAAAGACAATATGACCCATTCGATATTGTCAATGACTTTACTACTATGGTCAAAATAAAGATATTCAGCAATGAGAATGACTCATTTGATGATGTTTTCTTATAGAAGAATACCTTCAAAGAAGTGAGGCATATGGCACAGATACTTTTTGATCAAGAGGGTCTTGAAGCAATTTTTAGCTACAAAGAAAAGAGATTATCAAAGGTCCCATTGGACCAATTGTTAATTGAACCAATAAGGGAGCCCACTCCCAGTGTAAGCATAGATGGTGACTATAAGGAAAAATCTAATACTAATTCTGGAAAGGAATCCCAAGAGAAATCTGCCAAGGGATCCGAGAAGTCTCAGAAAATAAGAAAAGCATAAGCAAGGAATCAATATAGGATACAACCTAGTCTGCAGCAAAGACAGATGAACGGACTTCAACCATCAAGTAGACTGAAACCCATACTCCCTCTATACAGCTAATAAATCCTCAGGTAATTAATTTGGAAGAGGAGTGGGATAATTTCAACAAAAAACTCAACACAGAGGAACAAGCATCAGAGACGCAAATGACACATCAGGAAACAACTCCGGAAATTATAATAGGGGGAATTGTGAATACTTAAGGAATAGAACATATTCATGTTACCCCCACCTTTGAGATTGTTTTAAGAATAGAATAAATTCCCCCTCTTGATGTATTTTATAGCCCATAGCACAAGGCCATTGTTAAGAGACAGAGAAAGAAAAGAAAATTGGAATCCACAACTGCTACCACTCCAAACAATGAGTCGATGGATGTCCTCTAAAAAGACTCATCTACCGACTCATCGGCCAACCTCACCAGGCTCTCGTAGTTTGCAGGTGCATATGCTATGGCAACCATTAACAAAGCAACAAATGTACAAATGTTGCTTAAAGAAAAAGAAAACAAAATTTTGTCACTAGAACATGTTGGGTTGTGTTATATTCTTTCCACGACTAGCCCACGTAGTTAACTAGGGGGTTAGAGGGGGGGCGGAGCCCCCCCCATTGTTGCATTGATTGCGTAGCGGGGGAGTCATAGGGGGTTTGAGGGGTGCAGGTAACCCCCCTCTATGGGGTCTGGGACAGCGCCCCAGAAAATTTTGTTTTTGGACCCTATATTAGGTTGGGCGGACCTACCTATGGTTTTGTGCATGTTTTTTGCACATGGTTTTGGACGCGATGGTTTTTGGTCCATGGTATTGGATGCTTTGGCATGTATAAATATGTATTGTAACATTGAAAAGAACATAATGAAAAATCAAGCTGGTAGTCCTGGTTTTGGGATCGAGGGGAAAATCTGTATGTATATGTGTTTTATGTGTTATGCTCTCGCATTGTTTATTTTTTGCATTTTATAATTTGTATGCAGGTAATTTCTGTACAGGGTTAAAACCTACAAGTGGTATTAGATCAGTTTTGGCTTCAAGGGCACACTTTTTTTGCTGAGGGGTTTCACTCGGGCCTATGGTAAACCATGTTCAATGGGAGATCCGCGGGATCGATTCTGGTGGTGAAAGAAGATGGCGAGCAATGGAAAGATCGAGATTGACAAATTTAATGGTTAGATTTTTGAGTTATGGAAACTCAAGACGGAGGATCTGTTGGTGGATAAAGATCAGTGGATCGTGCTAGATCCATGTACTACACCAATAGGAATGTCTGATGAAGAATGGAAGAAGTTGGATCAGAAGGCAAAGAGCACAATACAATTGTGTGTCTTAAATTCAGTATTGTTGAATGTATCATGGGAAGCTACTGTGAAGGCTTTGTGGGACAAGTTAGGAACTTTGTACCAATCTAAGTCTCTAGTGAATAAACTGTTCCTATGGAAAAAGTTGTATAACCTGAGGATGAAATATGGAGACTCGATGACAGAGCATTTGAACGCATTTAATATTGTGGTAAGTCAGTTGTTATCTGTTGATATTAAAATTTCATATGAAGATAAGTGCATCAGTTTGTTGTGTTCTCTACCAGATTCATGGGAAAGTCTAGTTATTGCAATAGGTAGCAATACAACTGCCTTGCAGTTTGATGAAATAGTCTCATCCTTGTTGACGGAGGAGATGAGACGGAAAAATATGGAGAGCTAGAATGGTGATGCCTTGTTTGTACGAGGACGGTCCCGAAACAGAAACAAAAATAAGTCATCAAGTGGGAGATCTAAATCTCCAGGAAAACCTGTAAAGGTGGTGTGCTGGAAATGCAAAAAGGGAGGGCACTACAAAAGGGACTGTAAATCTAAAGCTCCTAATAAAGGAAAGGGATGTGATGATGCTCCTTCTGCAGAGGCGAAAACCACCTCAGATGAAGGTGGGGATGTGTACTTGGCTTCTTCAAGTACACATGTAGATCATGAGGCATGGTTGATTGATTCAAGTGCATCCTTTCACTTCACTCCCCATAGAGAGTGGTTCTGCGAATATGAGAAATATGATGGTGGTGATGTCTTCTTGGGGGATGACAGGATGGCTAGAATCATTGGTCGCGGAAAAGTAAAGTTGAGGTTGCAAGGTGGAAGGGTTAGAACACTTTCGGGTGTTCTGCATATTCCTGCATTAGCCAGAAATCTGATTTCTATAAGCAAGTTGGATGATGCAGGTGTTAAAACAATGTTCGAGAAGGATATATGCAAGATGGTTCGGGGGGCACTAGTATTGATGTAGGGAGTTCGAATTGGAACTTTGTACAAGCTGCAAGGCAGTACTGTTGTTGATGGGTGCAATAGTTATGTGGTTCCTAAGTGGAGCAAAAAATCTAGTGGTCTTTGGAGAGAAGACCATGTTATGGCATCAAAGGCTTGGACATATGGAGAGAAAGGCCTTCAAATACTTCATGGTAAAGGTATGGTAGAAGGTATGAGTAATAGCTCTCTGGATTTTGATTTCTGTGAAAATTGTGTATATGGGAAGCAAAATCGGGTGAGTTCCCCCTCTGGTGGTAAGAGGACGAAACAAATATTAGAGCTTGTGCACAGTGATGTGTTTGGACCTGTGAAAGTTCCATCACTGGGTAAGTCTGTGTACTAGGTATCATTTATAGATGACTTCTCAAGGAATACATGGATATATTTCCTTAAGAAGAAATCTGAAGTCTTTGACAGGTTTAAAGAATTTAAGGCTCTGGTGGAAAACCAGACAGAGAAGAAGATAAAGGTGTTGAGGACAAATAACGGTGGAGAGTTTTGCAGCAAGGAATTTGAAGAATTATGTAATAAGTGTGGTATAGCACGACAGAAGACTACTCCATACGCACCTGAGAAAAATGGAGTTGTAGAAAGAATGAACAAGAGGTTTATGGAAAGGACAAGAAGCGTGCCCAGTGGTGTCGGTTTAGGACATGAATTCTGGGCAGAGGCGGTGGAGACAGCATGTTACCTGGTTAACAGATCACCTTCCTCAGTGTTGGAGGATAAGACTCCACAAGAGGTATGGACTAGTAAGAAACCCTCTCTTTCACATCTGAAGGTATTTGGATGTGATGCATATGTACATGTTCCAAAGGAGAAGAACAAAGTGGATAGTAAAATCTGAAAGGGCATCTTTATTGTTATAGGATGTTTAAAGGGTTATAAGCTTTGGAACCCAGTAACAAGGAAGGTTGTGTACAACAGAGATGTGGTGTTCAGAGAGGTGAAAGATGTTATTAAACATGAAGTCCAACCAAAGGATCCTGAGACGATAGAGTTTCAGCTTATGGAGAAAGAATCAGACTCTACAGTAGAGGATGGATCACAAGATGAAGAGCCACAAACTCTGGGTGTGAGAAGATCAGTTCGAGAAAGAAGGCAGCCAGAAAGGTACAGTCCATCTGCTTTCTGTTCAATTTTTTCTTTATCTATTACTGATGATGATCCCAGAACTATGAAGGAAGAAGTAGATTTAGAGGATGGAAAACTCTGGAAAGAGGCCATGGTTGATGAAATGGCATCTTTGCACAAAAATGAGGCTTGGGATCTAGTGGAGTTGCCAACTGGAAGGAAACCCATTGGCAACAAATGGGTGTTCAAGAAGAAAACAAATGCAAAAGGAAAGGTGGAGAAATACAAAGCTTGGTTGGTAGCAAAAGGTTATTATGAGGTGCCAGGAATTGATTTTGGTGATATTTTTTCTCCTGTTGCCAAGGTAGCTTCTATTAGATTACTTTTATCTGTTGTTGCTGCTTTTGATTTTGAGGTAGAATAGATGGAT